>WBNQ01062044.1:915-14157 GCA_013401375.1 Spizella passerina | reverse complement strand
TTTGGTAAACAAATCTCCACAGCAAATTCCACATGTTCACAACAGCAGATGCAGCAAGTGAAGATGAGAATTGTTTATAATTCTTTTCCCTATCTTCCCACAGCCTCCCCCAGCACGATTCCTGGGAAAGTTGTTCCTGTTGTTCTCTGTGGTCAGAGAGTTGTGGCCACACTTCATAGGCGAGATGACGAAATGATGCTTGAATTATGGAATGCAATGTAAACCACACCAAGTATTTGTGTGATTCTACACAAATAGCACCATCTTTTTGCATTGTAACAAGCTCTGAGTGATGGTGTTTGTCTTCCCAAGTGAAAGTCAAAAATGGTGGAGCCCAGATTTCCTGGAGATGCCTGGGCACCTGCCTGTCCATGGGAAGTATTGAATTAATTCCTTGTCTTATTTTTGTCTTTCCATTACCTGCTATACTGTCTTTAACTCAAGCCATGACTTCTCTCACTTTTACTCCTCTGTCTCCCCCAGTCTACCAGGCGAAGGTGAGTCTGTGTGGTTCTTAGTTTATAGCTTAAACCACAACAAAGAGAAAGGTAAAGCATTGTTAAAATGAGTTGACCAAGACACCTTGAGAGGTATGCCTTGCACATCTACAGGGCATATCTGATAAAAGATTCAAAAATGTGTGCATCTGTTTTCTGGCATGGTGCACTGCAGTGTATGACCTAAAGTCCCAATCTCAGCACCATTCATATCTTTTGAACTGTTTTGCAAATAATCTTTTAAAAATGGGCGCCTTTGCGAGAAGTCAAGGCTCTGGGAGATGACAGATATGTAGATATAAATATAGATTATATAAATCTATATTTATGTAATGTTTAATAAATGTATAATTGATTATACATAATATAAATTAATATATAATATATAATATTTAATCAATGCAGATATTGATGACATACATATGCATGCATGTATTTAAAACACCGTAGAAACATAACCATGTGCTAGGCCAGGGCCTCAGGCAACGTAACTTCTGCAAATAGAAGTTTGGGTTTCATCCTAGATTTCAGAAAGATGCTTATTCCATGGCTTGATGAAAATTATAATTTTGATTTTGATGGGGTTGCACTTGAAACTACCAGGTTATTTTTCTAATTTCTCAGTAAGTGAGACCAAATTTATAAAATTATGGAATAATTAAGGTCAGAAAAGAGCTCCAAGATGACTGAGTCTAACCTTTGACTGAATCACGTTGTAAACTAGACCATGGTTATAAGTGCCACATCCAGTTTTTCCTTGGATGTTTCCAGGAATACTGACTCCATCATTTCCCTGGGCAGCCTGTTCCAATTCTTCTTTCTGATGTCCAACCTGAACCTCCCTAGCCCAGCTTGCAGCTATTTTCTCTTGTCCTGTCATGAGTTTCCTGAGAAAGGAGGCCTATCCCTACTTTTCTCCAGCTTCCTTTGAGGCAGCTGTAGAGAGCAATGAGGTCATCTCTGAGCCTCCTTTTCTACAAACACCCCCAGTCCTTCAGCTGCTCCTCACATGACTTATTCTCTAGACCCTTCCCCAGCTCCATTGCCCTTCTCTGGACACTCTCCAGCACCCCAATGTCCTTGTTTCCAGGGCCCCATCACTGGACACAGCCCCCTCGCTGTATCCTCACCTGTGCCCAGCACAGGGGGACAGTCACTGCCCTGCTCCTGCTGGCCACACTATTGTGGACACAGGCCAGGATGCCACTGGCCTTCTTGGCCACCTGGGCACAGCTGGCTCATGTTCAGCCAGTTGCCAACCAGCAGATCCAGGTTCTTTTGCAGTCATCCTGCCCCTGTCCTGTAGTGCTGCCTGGGGTTGT
This sequence comes from Spizella passerina, assembly GCA_013401375.1. Taxonomy (NCBI): domain Eukaryota; kingdom Metazoa; phylum Chordata; class Aves; order Passeriformes; family Passerellidae; genus Spizella; species Spizella passerina. The sequence continues at coordinate 12,338 of WBNQ01062044.1, read as the reverse complement.
TGTGACCAAAATCCAGACCTGGCACTCTGCTTGTTGAACCTCATTGAACTGCCTCAGCCCATTGATCAGAACAAAAGTTTCTGTCTGCATCAAATGTCTGTCTTTTAATGGCTCTCTTCACAGTTTACTTCAAGTGTATGTTTTTAAATAACTGACTTTTTATCTGTTGCTGATTCTTGCTTTCAAAATGTAGTGAGATTGTAAAACCATACAAACAGTTTTCAAAAAGTAAAATATAGTTATCTTCTGCTAAGTGAATTAGGGATGGGTTTTAGGGGTGAGAAAATAAGTTCTTTACAAGCACTTGAGTCATTAAGCTAATCATCTTTCATACTTAAGTGAACACATCTAGAAATAATATTAATTTCCTTGGGAAATTCTCACTAATTTGCAGATTGTCTTTGCACAAAAGGTAGCCAATGCTGCAAGTGGTAAATGTTCCTAAATTTTACCCAACTGCAAGTAAAACTTTCATTAGGAAGACATGGTGTAAGAAGTTATCATACATACTATAAAATATTGACTTTTTAAAAACTAGTAATAGAGTTATTTAAACTGTCTCCTGCAGGAAAGTCCACATACCTCGATCAGCCCTCATTCTGGGTATCTTCCCCCAGTTTAGATACTAGACATTATATTCTATGGTGTGGAATATCCCTTTGGCCAGTTTGTGTCATCTGTCCCAGCTATGCTCCCTCACAAAAAAAAAAAAAAGAGTTCTTGTTTTAGGAGTAACATGACTTAGGAAAAAAAAAAAGAACAAACATCAGCTTGCTATCAATATTATCCCCATTCTGATTCCAAAACACAGCACTGTGCTAGCTGCTGAGAAAAAAATTAACTCATCCCACCTGAAATCAAGAGAGTATGTCGAAATCACCCACCACCTCCTCAAGCTAAATTGGTATCATATCTTCATAACAGGAATGAAAAAGACATTTCTGTGATCAAGCAAGTTGAAAATCGTAATAGCATAAACTGATTAATTCATGACCAGGATCAAAGCCTAATTGCAGTACAAGCTAAGGAGAAGGGCTTCAGAAACACAGAGAAAGGTGAACAAATGTGGCAGTAAAATGTAAGACAAGTGAGCTTATTATGGCATCCATCTGGACAGTAGCAGAATTGGAAGCTGGAGAAGTCACTAGTAGATATACTGTCTGAAAACAGATGGGACAAATGAAATTGAAATGAAGAGGAGGCAGAAAAGAACAACAGGATTTTTGTCAGGTAAAAGAAATTGCTAGAAGAGTTATAACTCCTGTAGAAATTGATTCAAAATACAGGAACCTAAGAAAGAGAATAAATCTTGGTATTTATAAGATCCTTTCACATGCAATTTAAACAAGTGTTTGCTTTTGTCTCGGCAGATCCTCCACAAATAGTATTTTAGAGTAGGCAATTCTCCAGTATAAGTCTGTAAACACGCCAGATACACAAACAGCATAATTTACACTGTAAATTTTGCCATGCTTGCAATCCCAGGTGCACAAATAATTTGGGTTGCACTATAAGCCTGGGAGCAGTCAACAAAATTCAAGATTCACAAACAGTGCAATGTATTGACTATTATGACAGAATAAGGTTCAGAAGTCACTGCTGATAAATCCACTGATGTCAGAAAGCATAAGCAATTGTATTTCCACAGAATAATGTTTACCCAATGTTACTGTGGGAGGTGATGGGTACAGCCCTTTAACTTTCCCAGGATACAAAATAGAGTCTTCTCTGATCTTCCTCCTCTCTAAATTTATATTCATGTTTATTTTTCTTGAGTGTAGGGAAAGGATTTCAGTTCATGTCATTTCATGGTCAGGTGGAGTTTGAGTGACCTCATACATGACAAACATATACAGGTTTTGCTTCATTAGCCTATGTAGGTGCTTGAAAAGGAAAATATATTATCAACAGGATTATGCAAAGTTCAACCTTCAGTCACCATTTGGGTCATTCCTTCATCTTAATTTCTCTTAACTACATTGTTTTAAGCAGACCATGACCACAACACCTCTATGCTGCTCCATTCTCTGCTCCATTCTCTGTTTCATGCCTCTCTTGGGGCAGCACACCAAGCTTGGTGTTCCTCATCCTAATGTGTGGACACAGTTTATCCCTGGTGAAATATTACCTGCATGGCACTCCTCCATGCTGAGCTTTGTCTTCCCACAGCACATTTTTCCACAGCACTTCACAAGATTTCATCAAAACAGAGTGAAAAATAAAAATCAAGATGCTCAGTTCCTGTTCAGTATAGGTGGCTGGAAGAATTATTTTGTGAAAACTTTCTATATGAAGTACATAAATTATTATTTGCCTTTGTTAAGCAAAAAATAAATTGGATCATATTTATCTTTTCTAGCTTCTCTACTCACTGGTGTTCTGGAAAAGTGTCCTGTGATAAAAGCTTCATATTTCCAAAAATCACTGTTCAAATCAGGAAAACTAAAGCCTATGGCATACAAACATTGACACAATAAAAATATAATTCATGTCACTTGGTTGTCTTGGACAATCATTTGTGTTTTGCTCCCTTATTTCTAAATAAGAGAAAGTAGAAAACAGTTGACAATGTGTCAGATGTGACTGAAGCCATGCAGTATGTTTACTTTCAGTCTTTCTCTGCCCTTTGTGGAGGGATAAAATCTGATAATGAAGTACATGTTCCTCCCCGCACCTGCTGAACTGTGATTCAGGTAGATAGTAATTTCAGATTGTTCAACCTTCCTTACGTGCTTTTTGGATCTGAAAGAAATGAGGAAATCTTACTAATGTAGAAGTCTCTCCTTGAGACATGCTCTGATAAACTTCAGCAACGTTCTTGTCTCAGCTGAGGACCTGTAAAGTCTGATTTGCTGTTACATTGGCAGAGCAGTTTTATCTGTGTTATAGTGATGGATGCAGCTTTGCAAGCTCACTGAGGTCTTGAGCACATGTGATGTGCATGAAGAGGTCAGGGATCAGATTTCAATAATTTGGCACACTTCACAATCAGTACATTAAAGCAATGTATTCAATTGTTCATTTATATTCATCCTGGTTTTTTTAAAGTATGGAATCCTCATCAGCTGTTCTTTTAATGTAAAGGTGTCACTGCGATCAAAGGCATTTGTCCTTTTTTACTGCTCAGTAAGATAATTACAAATTCAATAAAAATTTAAGGGCAATTGAGCTCTTTCAAGGTGCACAAGCTCTTATGAATCCTAAATAAGGGCAAAATCATTGTTAAAGACCGAAATTCTATAGTATCATTGTTCTTAAAATGTCAAATGTTAGATAAAATGTCCAGAGATAAATCTCTGTCCAGCACTCAATCTTCCAGATTCTACAGAACTCCATGCTGGCAGCACATGCTAACCATTATTTTGTACTAACTAATTTGCTAACCATTCTTTTGTACTTGTTACATGCTTTTTAGAGGTCATTGCCAAGGTCCTGTCTCAAGAATTCTTTAAAAATAAATAATCCTTCATGATATGACAGAAAATATTAAAACAAATAAAATCCAGATGGTATTTCCTAGCGTCATAATCAAAATGAAACACATGGTTCTACTCTCCTCTATTAAGTATTGAAAAAAATTACACTAAAACTTAGAAAAGAAAGAAAGCAGCTTCTTATGAAAAATATCATCAAACATTTTGCTTTGAATTTGTGCATACTTTCTGGGCACATCACTGTTTTTCAACNTTGCATATTGTCAATGCTTTTTATCAGCAATGTATTGGAAACTTTTGAAGGGAGATTTTACCTGAAGTCATATCAGAGATGAGATGCAATTCAAAAATATGTTTTAAGAGTTACCTGTGAAAGAAGACAAGAGACCCATAATCCATTTAGGTATTTTATTTTATTCAATAAATAAATATTGAAATGTTTTAAATGAAAAAAAAAATAAAGACACTATTTCTAATACATGTCTGGTGTTTGTATATGTGCATGCTTACATCTGTGTATGCATGTGGCTGTGCATGTATGTACACATTTGTGATTCAAAGTAAAAGTGTGCCAGCAAAAGGAAAAACCTCTTCTTCAACCAGAACATTAATTACAAATCAAGTAGGAAACAAAAAGGTACCAGCGTGCCACAGCTGGGATCAGTGGGGGTGAATGAGGATGAGCTCTGTGAAAATAAAAACTGCATGCATCAAATGCCTACATGAAATTAAAACAGATTTCAGACAACTTCTTTTTAACTACAAAAATTAAAAAATGGAACAAAAAGGTTGAGAAACTTATTAAAAGTAATCAGAATATTAACTCTATTTCACCACAATTTTTTTGACAGATAGAACTGAACACTGAATACTCTCATTTTAAGCTGTTGACCCGTCAGTCAGTAACAAATCAAAGGTGTTACAGCGATGGTTGGAACAACACTGGATCTGGGTTAACAAGCCCCAGGGCTGGCAGGGCCACCACCCTGAGAGTCCTGGGCTGACCGTATTGAAGTTCACTTGGGAACATGAAGGAAAGGACCAGAATCACAACCCACAGAATGGTTTGGTTTGGAAGGGGCCTCTCAAGGCCAGCTAGCACAATCTTCTTTCGGTGAGCAGTGACACCTTCGGCTCAACCAAGATGTCACCAGTGACATGATGTCTGCTCACCGAATCATCCTTTCTCTTCCATAATCCAAGCCAATGAAAACAACAGTAGCAACAGACCTATGACCAACAATGAAAATCATTTACAGTCAAATCTACTTGTCTTTGTAGGAGTTTGGCTTAAAGTTTTTATAAATCACCGAGAGGTGCAGCTACCCCTGACTTCTCTCAATAAAAAACTGGCCTGAGACAAATGTACGACAATTTTACTTTTGCCATGTTGTGTTTTGAATTAATATAAATTTTGCTGGCAAAGATGGACACTGCAGCAAAATTTTCAAGCTAGATTGTCGGAGATGACTAAAAGCAAATTTTACACAGGCAAATTCCATAAAAAATTCCTTTTTTATGCAAAATAAAGAAAGAAGTCTTACCTAATAAGTGTGATCTATTCTCACAAGCAACAAAGTTTTATATTCGAATGTGCATAAGAACCACATTGTAACTTACTTTATGAGATTCCTAAAACAAAAATTTGAATATTATATATAAAAAATTACAAAAAAATTGGGATTCTGTCTTTTCAGATGCATTCCATAAACTGAAAGATTAATGAAGGAATTGACATGACACAAATTTTAAGGGTAATTTCATTTGTCCACTAGCCCACATTCTGCTGCATAAAGCTGAGACTCAAGAACAAAACATTGGTTGTCTAAATACTGCTATGAATAATAAGTGTTGGAAATACTATTCTATGCAATCAATTTTTCTGTGAGGGCAGAGGTGTTCTCAGAGTATCAAATGAATACATGACCATATTTTTTGAAATAGTAATGAAATGGTTGCCATATGATTTAGTCTAAATCTAACATGTTCCCAGAGGCTATCAAACAAATGAGAAGACAAGCTTCCTGTCATAAAAGAATTAACCACTTTTTGAAGATTTCAGCTAACTGAAGCCTCTCTTTACAAGTGTTACACTGCTGAAACAGAATGTATTACTACTGTGTTTCATGTTGAAAGGAATGCAAACTAAGTACCAGAACAAACTCCTAGATAAACAGGCAGTTTTTCCCTTCTTTTATGTCTCTTAGCAGTGAACTGTCATTTCAATATTGTATATAATTCAGGTCATATGCCTTTGAAATTTTATTTGCCTTCTTTTTCCTCCTCAATATTTTGTGTGATCAGGAGAAATTCAATCCATTATGGGTTCTGATGACTCAAGTTAGGATAAAGAAAGAACCTGTCCTTCAATATATTACTTCATATGACAAGAGATCTTCTAGGTTATCTAGGAGAATGTGGTCTAACAGAAAACCCCTGGGTAGCTAAGTCAAGTTCATTGATTGCTTTCAGTAAATGCACAGATATGAACACCAGGAAGCTGAAAGAATTGCTTAAACAAACTTTTCAACTTGTACAAATAAATCAGATAACTATTAGAAAAGCATGTCAAATTGCTAAAATTCAGAATATCCTTGAAACAAAAATACACAGGAGGTGAAAGAAAAGACCTTGAGTGTTTGAAAACTGAAGTAACTGCTTGGCTATAGCTACTGATGGGAGTGTCATGATATAGATTGTTAATAATTTTCTGTTTCAGCAAATCCCTCACTGTGCTTCCTTTTTTTTTTTTTTAATTAATATGGGTTTTGAGATACTGAATGTAGAGCTATTTGTTTATTTGGTTCCTTGACTGGGCCTGTAATAAGCACAGTATAAAAGTAACCTGCTCTCCTCAGGCTATGAGATCACTACTCCTGGCACTAAGACACCGAGAAACAGCCATAAGCTCTATTTCAAAATTATCATAGAGAATATAGATTATTGTGTCTTGAAGAGTGCATGTCAAAGATATCCATTAAATAGGGCCTTTCACGTGACTCCATCAAGAATGCATTTTGCACAAGCGGATGTTTCTTTTGATGCATTTTGCAAAAAGAAAAGACAACTATGAACAAACTGAAATTATTGGTGACATAAATACCGAACTGAGCTAAGGGGTTTTTTCCATAGACTAATCTGAACAGATGCCATGCAGATTACAGAGCAGATTTTAGTGAAATGAGCTGGCCAATTAGCTCACTGAAAACAGTACCTGCTTTCTAGAAAACATAAAGTCTGAGTTAGGGATCACTAGGAACCTGGTCAATTGCATACAGTGTTCTATTCCCAGGCTATTTGACTTTAAAACCAGACTGAGCCAAGATGTAAGAATATGGTACGATTTCTGCCCATGGTGATGTCACAAATATCTGTAAACCTTTCAGAAATCTCAGGATATAACAGAAGTTGAAATTGTGCATTGCCAAGTAGTTAAGGCACTAAATTTTTCATAAGCATGGGCCAATGCTACCTAGATTCCATACACTGACTTTTACATTACAGCAGCTGACATTACTGATGATGGATGAAGTTTGGCAAGCAGATTGGCAAGTAATATTGCCCGAAAACTGTTGAAAATTGATAGGTATATTCTAAAAGTTAGGGGCCTACACTCTGATATGTTCTTAGCTTTTACTGCCCACATTACAGGAAACAAGTGCTGGTGGTCTCCCTCACGGCAAGTTTTCCAAGCGTGAGAGCACTGATTGCCAGGTTTGTCTTCTCTGTAAGGAAAGCATGGTACATTTGGAGACAGAGGTGTATTTTTCTATTCTAGCTCATGAGATTAAACCTGCTCTGTAGTCACAAGCAGAGATTCCTGGAGCTCTGTCAAACCAGTGGTGTGGAGCTGCAGCAGGGGTGGCTATCAGGAAAGGACTTTCTCTCTTTAGACCAAACGTAGTGGTGCAATTTTGTACCCAGCAGTACTAGAGAGGCATCAAGAAACCAGAGTGAGCTCTGCAGAGCAGTGTGGTGGTGGTCATGGCTGGAGCACTGATCCTTTGGGGAGAGGCTGAAGGGCTTAAGGCTTCAGCCTAAATAAATGGGTAGAAAAACCTGAGTTCTTGTATGCATTACACTATGACAGTTACACAGAATACTCATTGGGCCTAGCAGTTTAAAAGAAATTGGGAAAATGTCTTTTTGTGCATGCTTGAAAGATCACTGGAAAGCAATAAATTACTGAAGCCATTTAAAATTTTCCAATTTCTTAGCAGTTTAATGTGCCATTTCTGTAACAATTGTATAATATCAGACTCATTCTTTAGTTCTTTTGTTACACACACACTGAGATCCAGTTATCTGTTCCAAATTTGACTGTTTTGTCAATTGTCACTCAATTTAACTAATTTCAGTTCTATGGTTAAATAAGAAATTACAACTGAAAAAATAAACAAGGGACAAAATTGCTTATTGCATTTTTTCAGGCAATCCTTTCTAAAGTGTACTTTGTAATACTTTTTGTTTTGAAGCAAATCAATCTGTTACAAAATCACTGAAGTAAAATAAATCCCTATGAACACATAGTGCTTGAAATTATGTTAATTCCCCCCCCCCCTTTTCCTGGACATACTCAGAGATGTAGGAATCACTTTATTTAAAAACAGTTAAAATAGTGTAACATAGAGTGCTTTTTTAAGTTCAAATTTTTGGCTTATCAGACTAATTTTATCTTCTATTTCTTCAAAGTTTAGGTCAGGACTCCATTACTTTTATGGATCATATGGTGAAAATTCAATTTTTGAAATAAAAACAGGAAGTAGGAAAAACATGTTATAAAGATCAGCTTAGGAGAGAAAAAGTAATGGGGCCAGTAGCTACTAAAACTGACATAAAATTTAACATCAGTGTATTCCACAAAATTTCAGTAGATCTGTGGATTTGCTACTAAATGTATCCCTAAAATCTGTCTTCCAATTCCATATCCTGCACCTGTAACCAAGTTTATGCGCTCAAGGCTGTGTGAAAATGTACAGCAACAAAAATATTAATTGTCAGAAAATTGTTTTCAGAAGGGCAGTCCTAACCAAAATTAAAAACTTACTACACATTGTTATGAGTAAAAAAGTTGTCCATATTTTTAAAACGGGGCGGGTGAGTGTGCCCCTGCCCTCTGCTCGAGGCACCTCTTTGGCGGGCATTGCCCCACTGCTTCCCAAAGGATGGCAGCCAGACGGTGAAGAGGAGGGGACATCGGAGTTGGCATGCAAATGGCATCGGGGCTGCCATGCAAAGGGAGAAACCCCTCACCAAACCTTGCAAAAAACCCCTAAAAACAACGAGCCAACACAAAATTGACAGATCAGAGTGATGTCAAGACGTGAGGAACAGAGTCCAGGGTCTGCTAAGACCCTTGTTACCCCTCACCCTAACCTAGGATATCAGCTGGACAGACGACCTCGAATGTCAAACCAAAACCAGAGAATCTCGTGGTGCTCTCGTGAGGACGGAAGCCCCAGCTCTGCCTGCAGACCAGCCGACAAAGATGCACATCTTCCTCCTCCTCTGTGTCACTCCTGGGAGCAGCAGCGGTGTGAGCGTGACCGTCCGTTCTTCCCACCCGAGCTGATCACTTTAAATAAAGGCACTAGGAAGGAGAAAGATCTCCTGCCCTGTTTGTGTCAGACATGATTCACTCTTCCTGAAGTCAGTAGGGTTATTTATGTGTTCAAAACCATACATAAACCTCTGTGTTTTATTAGCCATAGTCTTTATTTTGTAAAGCTTCATAAGCAGTTGATGACAGCAACTGAGTGATAAGTAGGAAAAGCAATGAATGCAAAAAATGCCACGCATTAAAAAAATTAAAACAAAAAAAGAAGGCAAAATAAATGCAAATTCTGTCATCATTTGGTACTTCAAAGGACATTCCTTCCATTCATCTTTCAAACCTTTTGCAAACTGTTGTTTTCCCATAAATTTTGATTTAGGTCATCACACATGTATCTAGACCCACTGGATTAATGCACCCAAGCAAAGATAAAATCTTAGACAAGGTCACCAAAGACTCTAACAAACATGTATCCAATAAATGTTTCACTTAATACAATTTTGAAAGAAAGTTGAGAATGTTACTAGGCTGCTAGGCTGCGCTCTCATCAGCTGCTGCTAAGGTCTGGCCTTCTGTCCACACTGGAATCAGACCTATTAAAGACCTTAAAGGGAAGCTTGTGATTCACTGTTTCTGTGCTCAAAATCACAGAGGGGGCAATCAGCTGCAACAAGCAAATGTCTGTCCAAGGCAGGATGTTTGCAAACTTTGAAACTTCCTAGATCAGAAGAAAAAGGTCCTCCACTTTCCCAAGATGAACAAAACATTACACTACAGAAAAAGAAATATTCATCTACCATTGAGCTCTTCTTCCTAACCCAGGGTGTCAGATATTGACTCCAGCTGTCAACTCAAGATCATGCAGACACTCATGCACTGGCTTCCAGGAGGATTGGGGAGAAATCTGAAAAGTAAAAGGTCATTTTATTTAGCCTGAAAGAATAAAAACATGATTTTGTGTAGCCAGAGACCAGCTCAGGAGTCCTAAAGCTCTGATGGAATTAGAATCTTGCTTGTTAAATCTGATTTCCTTTTATGACCAGGTAATCCATCTCATCAATCAAGAGAAGAAGTTGCATGATTTCAGCAAAGCTTTTGGTACAGTCCCTCCCAGGATCCTTCTGAGTAAAGCATCCATGACAGAGGTGGACAAACACACCATGTGGTGGGTGGGCAGCTGGCTCACTGGTCAGGAATAAAGGGTGACATCAGTGGATGAGGTGGCAGCAGACTGGGGACCTGTCACTGGTGTGTTTCTGCAGGGCTCCATCCTCAGCCCTGTGCTCTTCAGCATCTTCATCATAAATTACTTGGACACAGCAGTGGAAGGGACACTCAGTAAGTTTTTCCAACACCACCAAACTGGCAAGAGCTGTTGACTCACTCGAGGGAAGGGACAACATACAATTATTAAAATCATATCTACTTAAGTAGCCTGTACAATAGTCTTTTTAAGCTGAAATACTCTCAGTAAAACACATGCCTCACAAGGATATATTTAGCACCTTCTTTTTAGGCACATAGATGCATCTGTAGAACATGAGGACAGCTTTTCAATTAATACTCAAATGAGATGGAATTTATTTTATCACATTATTTAAATTACTTAAATACTGAATAGTTAGTTGTTTTCGTTCATTTTTAAAGCAGAACAATTAATTCTTTCTTTCCTTTTATGGGACGTGGCCTGAAATCCATTAAACTCAAACACCAGTGATACCCAAACACATGAAGCCACTTCAAACCAGAAAAACAGAAATTCCAAACAAAATAAAAGTAGGACCTTCCTAGAAATATCTGTGAGGAAACCAGAGAGACACAGCTCTGCAGAGGTTAATTACTAGTTGCTGAGACAGCTACACACTTCAGCTGAGCGTATTAATATGAATTCCATCCCTGTTTGACCACCTAGATTATACATTGTTTTCAAAAACATCAAATAAAGTGAAATATCCCTCACACTAAATTAATGTTCTGATTGAAAAACTGCTCTTCTGAAATGCAGCTTGATTCAAATCTTAATCTGAAGTGGCTTGCCTCTTCACAAAATCCTCTATTGAAATAATACATTCCAAAGTTTGGCTTATTGGTTCTCTAGAGCACAAATTTTTACACTAAAACAAATGCAATACTGAACCAGTATGTTGGGTTACATTTCCCTTTTAATTGTGGAAAGAAAAATTTAAAAAAAAATCAAATTCAGAGAAAACTTACAAAAAATTTATTTATAGGGGAAGTTCAGGGTTCAGAGTAGGAATAACAAGTAAATAACTGCTTGGAACAAATACCCATTCATGTTCTTTCATATTGTGTCTGTGATGACAAAATCACATTGACATTGACATGCTTTAACTATGCATTTGGAGAATATTCCTCTAGCAGATAACATCTGTGCCAGAGGAGATAAAGGCTTTTTTACCATTTATTTAACTAAT
>WBNQ01062042.1:0-54415 GCA_013401375.1 Spizella passerina | reverse complement strand
ATACCACAGATATTGTATGCTATCAAATATTAAGTATCTGATTTTGGCAGCTATCAGGTGGCTGAAACAGGAAGACAGAAACACAACACTAATAGAACACATGAAATGAATTAATTTTAAAAAAGAAACAGTAAAATGGCAAATGAACTTCTGTTAGGGAGTTAATTTTTGTTTGTTCAAAATTGTTCAAAATTCTTGCCTGAAAAGAAATTCTTTCACGAGTTTCTTTTAAAATGTATTTAGACTAGAAATAAATAGCAGAAATAAAAATATCTGCCTCACGGATGTAGGTGTGACAGCAGAGATCCCTAGGACAGCAATGAGCTGGGTGCTGCCTGCTTTTGATTCAAATGCTCCTGCTGGGAGAAATGGCTGCACTCCTGGGCAATGCAAGGGAATTATCCTCTGTAGAGGAATGTCTGAGCAATTTAACCAAGGGGAATGACCACTGTGCTGGCTAGTGAGAGAGAAGGTGGGGCTGAGATCTCTCACTGAATTTCTCACTGTTACCCCTGGCTGGGACCCAGGTTTCCTCAAATTCACTATTTCATTTACATTCGTCACATTTCCTGTGAGGAATGGCTGGCAGGGCTGCCTCTGTGTGCTGTAGTGGATAAAGGTCCAGTGCTGGATTATTCTGGGAAGAGATGTCTGTGACAATGGCAGTGATTAGTCAAGGATCTGTTGGACTTTTCTCTCCAAACCCCAGGCAGATTCCTGGCAGCCAGTGGCTGATTTCAGGGCCGTAGGGGACACACAATTTTGCCTTGCAGCAGGAAGACACCTGGGTCTGCCTCTGTCTTTAGATGCGCTAGTTCCATCACATAATGCACCATTTCTGGGCAGAACCTCCCTGTGTCATCTTTGGAAAGGACATTGTCTCCAGCTATGTTATCAGGTCCTTTAAAGTGTGCTTTAAGGTTTTACACCATTTCAGATACAAATGAACAGACTGCCTCTTTTTTCAAGATTTCATTTACTTGATCAGAATGAATAGCATTGAGCTGGGTAAGTGCAGAAGACACAAAAGTAAGGGGAAGCTCCCCCCAGTATCAGTATATATGTATAATTTTGGTAGTGCTTGCCAAGAAATAGTCATTCAGTAGCTTGCTTTCTATAATTCATAAAGATATAGTTTATAGGGAAAAGTATTGGGGTAGCAGGAGAATATGTGTACACTTATTTTAGTAAATATTGATTCATCTAAAGATAGAATTACAACACAACCTCATTTATAACTGGAAATAAACTAAAAATAGTAAATATAAAAGTATATTAATATACTTGTCATTTTCTATTTTAGAACAACAGCTCTATTTATTCTGTGACCTCCCATTCCCCTATCTCCTTTTCTGTTTCCTTTGAAGTTTTTGAAAGTATTCCCATTGGACTAAATTAAATATTACTATTTAAGAATCCTCTGAACTGAATTAAGCATTTACTCATCTAGATTTTTAAATTAGAGAGGAGTCACTCCTTTGAAATGCACCCATGTGAAATGCCATGGGATTATTGATATGGTGAGGTCTGTAGAATTCCCTTGTTTTCCTCCAGGGAAAAAAAATGATAAAATTATAGCTCTTATACAAATATGTCCATTTCAGTAAATTCCACAAGCAGCTTGGAGAAACTGTAGTGGGATTGCAGATGTTGCCTTGGTGCTTCTGTGTGCCACTGATACAATTACTCTTTGGAGCTTCACCTCCTCTCTGAGGGGTTAAATTCTTGTTTTATCCATGCCCTGGGACAGAGGCCTGCACTGCCTTTCTTCCACTGCAGTTACACAGGGATGGAAAAGGCAGTGGTCTGGATCTAACACTGTATTTTCCTGCTAGAGTGTGTTGGCTCAAATCTGCTGGCTGTTAACTGGTGGAAAAGATACATCATTCTTGCCTGTTGGTATAGGAATAAAAATTAACAATAGCCTCCATGTCCTCCATCTGTCTGCAAATGAACATTTCTGGTCCACACTTGTTATTTTTATAGCGCAAACTGCATTCTCCAGTCAGATATGAGGTAGAAAAGAGTCCTTGCTCTTAATGCTGGTATCATATATAAATTAATTTAGACTGAAATTATATATAAATAAATAATATATGAGAACTGTGCACTTTTTATATATCTTCATCAGTCCTAGCACTTTAGGCATTGAAGATGCTACAGAAATCAAGGGACATACCTGGCCCAGGGGTGCAGCATGTGATAGTGATCCCTGAATCTCTGTTCATAAAAACCACAGCATTCAGAAATGTCTGTATTACAGATGAGAATAGGTTTGTACAAGTGTAGTTGAATTGACCCAGTGAGATATGCTAGCTAATTAAAAGTGCAGTAATTAATTTCTGTGACTGGTTTGCATCTGGTTCAGTGGAATTGTGCAGCCAGGCTGCTGGAGAGCAGCAGCCCCAGGAGCTGAGCTGGGCAGCACTGCAGCCCTTTGGGCCCTGGGGGAGAGAAACTCAAGGTGAGCACAAGTGAGGACACCTTGTCTGGGCACTCTGACAAGGGGACAGCTAACAAGGACTTTGCCGGTGAAAGATAACAAGGACATTGCCAGTGTAAGGAGAACAATCAGGAGGTTGTGTTGCTAAAGGGGACCAGGACAAAGGGGTTGGAGTGGGAAATCTTGCACCAACATAGTGACCCATTAATACTGCTAAAATGGTGCAGTAAACTGGCTTTGACTTGCTGGCACAGCAGAGTCTGTGTCAGTCAATCCCACAACAGCCCTGCTAGCTTCTGGCTGAAAACAGGAAATCCAGCCTGATCTTACAACCTAGATAAGGCATTTGAAAGCTTCATCACTGTTAATTATCTACTAACCCTTTGTTCTTAGAGATAAGGAAATATTATTTGCCTTGCAGACATATGATTAAGTGAGATATAAAAAATATTGTTATTCTTGTGGGGTCATGTAATGGATCATGTCCAGGCCAGAAACTTGAAAATGGGTTTCAAATTTATTAGCAAAAAATATTGTCTTTGTATCAGTTAATCTGAAAAGACTGTGTCCTGAGATGCAGCTTGCCTTTGAAATTACAGATCTGTCTAATTTAAACTTTTATTAAGTACAGCAGAATGGCTGGAAGGCAGGGAAACACAAATCTGCTGTGTAACGTGCTGGATAAACAGGATACCACAAGAGCCTTTAAATTTAGATTGCCTACAAAGATCCACAAAAGAACTGGATTTCTGACTTGCCCATCAGCTCCTGTTAAATTAGGGGTCAATGAAAAGCTGACTTCATCACAAATGAACTTTTTTTGTTGTTGTTTTTTTTCTTCTTCTTCTCAAAAAGAAAGCAATCTTTAGTGAGTTTTAGTGTTTTGGTTTGGTTACTGTTTTGTTGGATTTTTTTCCCATTTCCCCCAAAGACAAAAGAAATACAAGTTGTAACCTCTCACACGCACAGAACGTGACTGCAGGAAAGGAGTGCTAGAGAAACTGTTAAAATGAAAGCTTGACTGCAAATGTTTTTATTGGTATTCCCTAATTTTTTTCTGTATCATTACTCTGTGGTTAAAAATAAATTAATTGTGGCTTTCTCCACAAGCTTAACAAGCTACCATCTTTGTATTTGACTTAATTAATTATTTATGGCTGCAGAATGCCTTTTAGTAAACAAAATTTCATACAGTACTTTTAAAGCTTTACTTCAGTATGTTTATAGAAAAAGCTGTCCCTTGGTATATTATCAAAGTCTGATGTCTCTGAATGATGATGTAAGAAGTTCATGTATTGCGTAAAATTTCCCGAATTAACTGGTAATTTTAAGTTCATTCCAGTAAAACTGTGTTTTTATTTTCCTGACTTTCAGGTGTCAGGATATAAAAGGGATATAAATTTAGAAATAACTGTTGACTTCTAGTAGAGAACAGCAGGCTTTAATTAGGTGCTGCTGAGGATAATTGGGACATAAATGGTTCTGAAATATGAGATACCATGAGGGGTGTTTACAACTGTTGCTCTGAGCAGGTAATCAAAATTGTGAGCAGAGCATATCTTTGCTTCCATTTGTTTATGATTCCCTAAACTATTGACTGCATGTAAGATGTTACACTCAAAATCTAGTTTAGAGGCCAAGGGAAATGTGCATTATCTATGATATAATATAGATAGAAAGAGGAGTATGAACAAAATTGGTGATAAACACTCAACTGGAGAAACTGCTGTTACAGCTGCGCCAAATGGAGCTCAGGCAGGGCACACCTGAGAAGCATCTGTTAGGAGGCCTTGCAAGTCCCCACACTGAGCTTGCAGAAATTCCAGGGGCTGCACCTGGCAATAGCCTGGGCTTCACTGGAGGGACTGAGCAGGAGCACTGAGAGGTTCACATCAACAAAACAGTGCTGAAGTGCCCACGAACAGGACTGGGATTTGAGCCATGATTTGATGTTGCATTCACAAGTTTAATAGAAAGTGAATTCATTTTGGTATTTTTGCATAGATTTCTTCATTTAAAGTAGGGTTTTTTGGTGATTGGTTGTTTGTTTGTTTGGGGGTTGTTGTTTGCTTGTTTATTTTGGGTTTTTTTTTTTCATTTGCTTCACATACAGTTTTAGTGTCCTTGGGGTATATCAGTGGGATTTTGCTGTCAGTGACTGTTCTCCCTCTTTTGGGTAAGAACACCTGTGATCTTTGCAGAGGAGAAATACAGCCGTGTCCAGGGGCACAAGATTTATCCCCCAGACCCATTTCTGTTGCTGCCTTGCTCCCCAGGAGCTCTTAGCACTTGGTCACTAATGGGAATCTTGGCAGACCCAAGCACCGTGATCCTCCGGGGCTGCTTTCTGGTGGAGTTATTCCCTGCCACAGGTGCAAGAGTTTCTGTCAGAGCCAGAATTGCCTCCCTCCTTGGCCTTTGCCTTTTGTCTCTGCCCTGTCTCCTTTGCTAAACTCTAAGCTGAGGACTCACCCAAGTGCTCCATGGGTTTGCATGATGGCATTATTGCATCTCATCTCCTGGCTCTGCTTCTCTGTAAGCAGTGACAATGAATAGTGTTTGCTCTCTGAACATTACTGAGATCACTCTTTTTTCCCCAGCAGGACTATGTATTTCAACTCCTCAGTCTCTTTTTTGAATGTTAATGTTCAGGCTTCATTGTGCTTAGGCATAAATTGCAGCTATCTTTTTCTTGCATGCATCACCTTAACATCTTCAATTACAGTCAATTTTGATTACTGTTTTTATCACCAAATCATTTGTTATTGTGAAGACCCTGATGATTTCTACAAACTTTTGCAAGCCCATTATGTTCCAAATCAAGAAACTGAGCCCGGAACAAAACACAGGGATATGAGCAAATAGGATTATCTCCTCTTGCCTGGAAGTTTCCATGTGTAAAGTGAGCTAGTCATAATTTGTCTTCCAGCATAATCTGCTCTGTATCCCAGTGAATTCCCCTCAGTCCTGTTACAGCAGGGGTAACTACAGCTGCCAAGGGGAATACCTGCATGAGCTTGCAGGGTGCACTTCTGAGCAGGGTGTCTTCCATCTCTCACCTGAATGCCCAAAATCCCGAAAGTACCATGTTTGTTAACACATTGTACATTGCATTTTCATTGCAAATCAGTTTCTCAGATGTTGTAGTTTGCCCTAATAGCCAACTGCTAGCTGGATAAAAGTTGTGAGTCAGACTGAGATAAGAAAATCTTCCCACTTGGCCATTAGTTTCATCATTTTTACTTTCATTTTATTCAAAATGGTTGCAAAATATCCATGTAAATAGAGATATGTTCAAGTACGGCTCTATCAGCCTTGTGTAAAGCCTGGAAATTTATAATAGGAAACATCAGCATGGGTAACTGTGTAAAGCACTTGACATCTGTCCATATTTATAAACACACTTTTCCTTTGCTGCAGTTTATTTACTCTTGGCACACACAAATGAAATGTGACAGACACCCTGTGGCTTCTATTGATGAGAGGATTAATAAAGCTTGTACTTTGATTATGACATCCTAAGCCATCAAGCATGAAGACTTCAGCAGTCATTATTGAACATTGACACATATTGCATCGGTAATCAGAAATGACAGAAGACAAGGAGCTGGCAGAAACAGGGCTTTCAGCTCTTTCTCAGGAATAGGATTTAATATGACTTTCATGTGTAGCCATGCACTGTTTCAGACTCATTTTAAACTATATTTGTTGTTTTTTAAAGGCATGGTACAAAAAAAAAAAATATCTGTATACCCATTTTATTGAGAGGAAAGCCTGCATAACACAATGTTGTTAGGTGGTAATGCAAACCATCATGGCATTGCATGCTGGGGGGTCTTCTATGGGTTTCTTCCAGTGTGGAGACTTCATTAAATACCCTTGGCAGGCCTGCATCTTTTCCTGCATATTAGCAAGGAAAAATATGGGAACTTCAGGCAAAGTCCTGCAGAGTCCCATTTATCACTGTGGGAAAGAGCTCCCTGATTTCAGACGTGGAGGAGAGTGATGTGAAGCTGATGTGTCTCATGGGGTCTGTGGAATAATTCAAATGCCCTCTCTAGGCCAAGTGGAGGGAAGGAGTGACCTGAAGCTGCAGGAGTGTTTTGGCATTGAGCCCAGGCATTGAATTTTCCTTGTCTGTTCTGCAGACCAAATGTTTGGGCAGTATGCAGAGAGCTAAAATCCAGCTTTTTCCAGAGTACTCATCATGGTAGTATCAATAGACCTCCATCAAGGCTTTGGTGGCAGATATTACATCCCTTTGCAAGGGATATGTTGAGCAATTTTGAGCTTTGGAAACAGGAATAGAGTTCTGGGAACTTCTGTTTTAAACTGCTCTACGTTGCATTTCTCATCTACTGCTAGGTTAGTAGTTCGTCTTGTCCAAACCAGTTCACCTCTCTGAGCAGCAAATCCATTCTGTTTTGAACAAACCTCTAAATTAACAGTTTTAAAGCAAATAAGCAAATGAATTAAAAAACTAAATAAAGTTTCAAGGGTCAGCTTTATTAGGGAAAAAAAAAGGCAGTCCTGACTCTGTTTAATTCTGTAGAACTTTTGCTGCTTTTGTCTATGATTTCTCCAAAAAGTTTTAGATAAATGCAGTTTGTTGGAAGAATCTTAATGAAATTGATATTATACCAAGGCTTCCTAGTGGCTGTGCAGGGTATTATTTCCTACAACTGTTAAAAATGTCAAAAAGTTACTTTTAATTAATTTTGTCCTTTACACAAATTGATGTAGCTGTTCTGAAGTGCTGGCTTTTAATCTTGCAGCTATTTTTCAGTTTCAATCTTGAGCAGGTTCTATTGCAAATAAGTTCTTTTTGTTCTTGAACTTTTCTTTGTGCTGTGTCTTCTTGCCATAGAGAAACAGGCAGAGGGATAAAATACCTTCAGCCTATCTTTGGTTTTTACACTTAGGTTTCTGTGGGCTTTTTTCCCCTTTGATTGGCATTTTTTCCCTTGGAATATTGACTTTACACTTGAGAACAATGTCCATTCAGTTGTACTGCTTTGTTGGCATGGCAAGGTTCTCCATAGGAGTGGGCAGTAAAGCAGGCAGAGCAATTTCCCTTTTGTAGATACAGCTTAGAGGAGGAAGAGTTGGAAAAGAATCACCTACAAATGCCAGCTGCAATTTGACCTGGATATGAAATAGGAAAAAGATGTGAATCATAGTAAGCTGACAGCCTTTTTCTGCCCTGTGAAGCTGCAAACAGATTGCAAAAGCTGGACACAGGTATGCACCTTCAAGTGATGGTCAAATACTGATCACAACAGACTAACACAATGAAGTGTTCTGCTGGAAGATTGGGGCTACTTGCTCTGAGTGTTTGCTGAGAGATGAGCTGCCAAATTACAGCTGGGTGAAATAATCTGAACCCTGGGCCCACCAGTGCTGTATTTATGCATGTCAGAGGTTTTTCTTTCTGAACTGAGGCCTCTTTGCTATATATAATGCTCTGTTTACAAATGTTTAGTCCCTATGTGTCCAAGTTTTCTGAAGCAAATTCACAAGTGCTATTTTAAAAATATATGTCTTTGTGCTGAATAGAGGGAGATGAGATTGACCTTCTCAGCAGGGAAGGAGGAAAAATAGTACAAGGGAGCTTTCTCAATCCCAAACACACACACACACACACAAAATACCCCCAACAGCCAAAATTACTAAAATCTCTACTAAATTCTTGCTCAAAACTCATTGTATCCAAGTTCTGTCACACTACCAGATGCTGAAATTTGTTGACTACCTACTTGCTAAGACAATAGATGCTTTCCATTTAGGTACAACCCACTTTTATAGGTGCTACACATCCTTGCAGTGTGATGGTAGCAGGGCACAATATTATCTAATTTCCTCCTAAATATCATTACAGAATGCTTCATAATCTGGAAGTTCCTCTGTGTGGGGTGAAGGATGTTCAGGGAGGCTTTATCTAAATTATCCCTTTGTTAGTGTTACATGTGTGACTCTCAGGAGCTTTATGCAAGGCGCTGTCTCTTGTGTCTCTCCCTGGGATGATTTGTTCAGTGAAATAAATACAGATGTATGTGCAGTCTAATTCTATCAATCTGAGGGCTTTTATTAATTATAACAAACATTATAATGAATTGAAAGTATGGCCCTTTTTATTGACAATGTACAGTAAAATTTGGGAACCTCTCTGTTCCTCAACCCCTTCTACCACACCTGTGGCCCTAGATTTTGAAGTACATGACACTATTTGTGGGAAGGGAAATGAAGGCAAACAGGGGCTGAGAGACAAAGGGATGCAGGGAGCTCCTTCTCTGCCTTCTGAGTAAACAGCACAGCTGGCATGGCTCTTGCCTGCTGTTACACAAATGCCTGCAGTATGGAAAACAAGAATTAAGTCTGTGTAAGGTAGCAAATCTGAATCCCAGTTCAACTTCTAATCCTTGTTTAAATTCATGAATACCACTGATGTGCTAGAATAAAAAAGCTACTATTTTGTATCAAGCTCTGGATGTTGGATAACTTTATGGGTGTGTCATCTTTTTTGAAATTGAGCTGAGCAACTGGGCTTGAGGAATCAAAGGAGCTGCTTGTGATACCTTAATATGTTCAAGTAACTGATTTCTATTGTTCTTTTCTATTTCTCCTTTCTACATGTTTAGTGGTTTACATATTTATTTTATAGATAAATGTTATGAAAATTTATTCCTATTGCATCATTTGTTACCTCAATGTGAAATTGGTTCTCAGGTTGTCAGTAGAGCAGTGTTTTCCAAAAATGTGTCCATGCACACAATTACAAATGTAGCTGTACTGAATTTTCCTTTTAATCACATGAACGTGGCTTTTCTTCTCATCAATGACTGATCAAAGTGAGGTCTCTTTATAGCTGGGTCAAGTTATCCTTCAGTATCTCATAAGTGTGTAAGGAGTTTTTTGTTCCAGTAATGCACCACAAAGAGTAAAGTCCCTTGCCTCCCTGCAGTTTAAAGTTACCAGAATTGTTCCTTGAAGTTCAGTGGAATTTATATGCAGAGCTCTGATGAATGGCATATCTGAAAGATCTCCTTTTCTGCAGATTATGTTCATAAATCTCTATCTGTTCCTCATTTTCATGATTGTTTATTCAATATCTTCTGCAGGCTTTTGTCAGACAAGCACTGAACTTGACAAATGACACGAGGAGTCCCCACAGGGATCAGAGAGGTTATTCCAGCATTCAAAACTGAATTAAGACCAAAATTCATATGAAAAGATAATACAGGGTGCTATCAGATGCACTTGTCTTTATCTCATTCTTCTTAATTAAGGCTGAATCAATTGAAAATGGGCAGATTTATTTGCTCTTGTCCTGGTTAATCTCTTCTTGAAGAGTGGAATAAATGCTCAGCTGATGTCAGTCACTGCCATTCTTGTTCAGGTTCACTGAAATCCTCTGGACTCTTGTCAGTGCTTTTGCTTTGCCTTCCTGAGTTGGGGCTGCAGAAATCCAGCAGTAGGTCAAGTGATACAATTTATATATTTTTGTTGTCTTTTGTCCTTTGCTTGGGCAAAAATGATTCTGTTGTCAAGCTTTACTTACAAATGTTGAAAAGGAGGAAAACATCAGATGAAAATGGATGATCTGCATTTGTGGGTGCTTGCCTTGAACTCTGAAACAAGGGAGAGAGAAAAAGAGTGATTTATTTGTTGGTGTGTGCTGTTATTGTAGAGAATAAATTGCTCTGGAATATTTTAGCAAGAGATAAGCAAAGGTGTTTGATCATATAAGAGAATTGGGTTTTAAAGATCCTGCCCATTCCTATCTGCATCTCAGATTAGAATTCCAGAAACCGATCAGGCTGAGATTTTTTTTTTCAATTTTTTTTAATAGAACTATTTTCTGAAACAAAAATAATTTGAAATGGAACCAAGGAAAATGCCATAAGATTTAAATTGATGTGAAGGTATTTATAGCACACTCAGGCCAGGGGTCTTTTAACAGAGCAAATCTATTTACCATTATTGGTAGGTTACTTACCAATTTCACCAGTTCAGTGAAATTCTTGTTTGCAGGACAAAGTTTCCCTGACAATGCCTGGGGCAAAGGCTGTGACTGGTCACATTGAGACACTGTTTATTAAATAAGATTTAAGCAGTAAACTTGGGCTTCTGAGCCCATCAAAGCTTTGCTGGGATTCTTTTTCCGTTGTTTATGAAGGATTGATATGACCAATCTTGATCTTTTAGCAATTGCCACTCTTGAAACAGTAATTTAGCACAAGGGTGATGGAGTTTGTGTAGAAGAGTTGCATATGAAATAGACTATTTTGAGTGACAGTAATCGAACTAGCCTTGAGTAGCAATACCAAGTATTGAAAGAATCTCTCTCTTGATCACAGCAGACTAACCCAGGTAAGCTATTGCTGAGTGCCTTCCAGTGAGAGCAAGAGTGAAGCTGGCTGGTGGAACCCAAGTGCTGTTTTCTTGTGGAGGTAATTCCCAAAGAGAGTCTCAGACAGCTCTTGGCAATGTTTGTGTTTGTCTTGTGTTATTTCAGTGATATTATCAAATTATTGGGGTGGACATAGGTTGTTCAGAGCAGCACTAAAACTTTCAAGCTTCTTTTGTAAACAGTCCTCATGGCTCTGCTGAACTTTTTTTTTCGAAATATACTTGTAAATAGAATCAACAACAAATAATATACACTAATATTTCTTTACAATGCAGCTAGCTAAAGTGTTAGTCTGTGCCTTGGAGAAAAAGTTTAGGGTGTGGCAATTGCCACAGTTAATCCTGCAAGACTTACCTTTAATTTACCTGTTGAAATCCAATGTGCAGAGCACAAGTTGTCAGTTGCACAGTGAATACATACGTTCTACCTTAGAGCCATTAATTTCTGTTTATTTTGTGCCAAACAGAACACTTTAGTTATAGGCTGTGACATCTGTGGCTCACTTCTATTTTTCCAAGACCATTCATATTCTGTTGCTCTCTGTGTTCCTTAGCCTTTGCTTCTTCAGGGTTCAGATTTTTGAAATACCAACCTGATAGGAATGAGATCAGTTGTCCCCTAATGTAGTTCTGTTTTGAATAGAAGTGGGTGATGATGATACAGGCTATCAATATTTGATAAACAGTGCCATTCAGATGTGTCAACAAATGAGTGTTTTGGCAAACACTCACTGAATGATCCTGAGAATAACCTTTAGACTTGAATGACTTGAATTGATTTTATGCTGCTGCAATGCAATCCTTCCAGAATCACCTGGTGCCTTGTTCTGAGTTCTCTTGTCTCTAGTTCTTGTTCATTTGGATTGTTATGGTCTTTGGATTGGTGTTTTAGTTGTGCTCAAAGTTTTGGTCAAACATTTATGTGTGTAGGGGTAGCTGAGGTCATAAATGCTTGCAGAACAGTCTGCCACCTAATCTCTAATCTGAGAGAAGCATCTCCTCAGCTAATGGCAAGTGAAACTCTGAATGGGGCCATTTCAATTCATGAGGAGCCTGAATGGTCCCTTTTCTGTGCAGCTGTCCATGAAGGATGTGACACAAGTGCCACAGCCAGCCCTGAATTAGCAATGCAGTGCTTTGCCAGCCTTAATGAACCCGAGACTGTTCACAGCAGCACCACTGAGTCCCAAGACTGCATTTACAGTGCTTAGGCAGTACAGAGTGTTAAAGAGGAAGGTTTTGCTTCAGTCCGTTTCCAATCCTCCTGTTGCAGGGGGACTGCACTGCAGTAGGGCCTTCTTGCTGACAGAGGAGGAAATTCAGTTTTCAGTCATGCTCTGTGGATGTTCCTACAGTCTTGTGGGGTATTTAAAAACAATCTTTAATGAGGTGACATAAAATGACAGGTCTAGAGATTAGAAATAGCTCTATTGCTGACTGTCTGCTTGGAATTGGATAATATGGTGCTAAAATAGAGACCCTGGGTTGCAGTGAGCATTAAAAATGGGATAATTCAGAGGCCTTGCCTGCAGCTGCCATAGGGTTACTGCTGTGACAGCAGCCAAGTAAAATGTCTGCATCTGAACCTCCCTGAACTCACTGGCATTGATGGCACATATAGGGAAATATCATGTCATCTACAGCTGTAAAATAAGAAAAAAACAAGCCCTAATGTGCAGATGGAGTAATACAATAAAGAGGGATCAAGAATACCTTACACAGTATTTTTAGGTCTGTGAATGCAAGGTGGGCTGCAGAAATTTCATTGTTATACAAAACAAAACGGCAAAAAAAACCAGGAATTTGATAGATGTCTAAACATCATTGCAAGAAAAGAGAAGGTGAATACTGGAGAACAGTACAGGCATGAAAAAGATTGAGATTGGGGGGCAAAAAATGTGCACTAGCTGAATGAAGAAAATAGTTCAAATTAGAGGAAGAGGGATTGGAAAATCATTACATGAAGATACTGCTGAAGTGAGTAGTTATAATTTCTCAGTACACAGACAAGTAGTGACCTTTACAATTATTTTAATTTTCATGTTAAGCATCAAAACAAATTCCTAAAGATTTCATAATATTTCATAAATGCACAATAGAAATCCAGCATCTTAATTAGGAAAACAGTTATTTGCCCATTTTTCTTTAAAAATTGGAGTTCTTGTCTCTTCCAGAATACAATCCAAAAAATCTGAAGGCTGGGAGGCAATATCATTTTTGGGGGGTGGCTTATAAGGTGATGAAACCCCTGAAGGTGTGGATTTCTGATGGAATAAAATGCCTTGAAGTACTTTTTCAGCTAGTAGTGTGCTAAATACAGAATTACATCTTTGGAAGGCACAGTAAATTGATTTGAAATGCCAACCCCCCAAAATCTTCTGGGAGTACTTCTTTGGGCTTGCATATACATTTGTGTTCTCCACTCTGGGTGGAGAGAGTAATGAATACATGATTCTCTTTTTACCTTCTTAACGTCTGCATTCAGTGAAAATATATGTTAGCTTGAACTATGTTTCAAACCCCCAAAAAGTAATACAAATAATAGCACTTGTCTTTTGAAAGGTATAATTTCAGTGTCTGTAGGACTGAGGCTCACCCTTACATTGTGCCAGTGAGGCACGGAAGTGAAAGCTGGGACTGAATAAGAAAGTAGATGAGTAGAGGACTGCAAGGAAAATCTGATGTACAGTATGAAAAATGACCAGTTGAAAAAGATGGCTTAAAAATATCTGTACTGTTTAGTGTGTCTTTTACAAATACATATAGGAAACAGTGATGCAGCAAAGAAATTAATACATCTGTTCACTTATAGAAAGGTAGAAAAAGGTAGTTGTAGTTTTAAATTATTTGTTTCAAACTCAAGTATAAATGTCTATAATCAGAACAAATTTTTATTATGAAATTTGTAAAAAACACCATAAAAATAGCAGAACAGACTGCAGGGTAAGGGAGTTCATGCAGGCAGCTGCAGTTTTTCAGTTACCAGACTTCCCCTCAAACTTGTCTGCCTGTTGTGCACAGTCTACATGCTGCACAAATTTATTTTTGTCTCTTAATTTATTCTAACTTTCCCATTATCTAGCCTGTCCTTGCAACACTTTTGAGAAATTGCTAAACCCTGTGAAGCACAGACTAGACTCCTAGATCAGGTTATTTTATATCTTTATTAGACAATCCCATTAGAAGCTCACCAGTGGCAAGGGAGGGAAATATAATGCCATCAGCACCCATATAGAGCTGCACTCTCCCAAAGTCACTGGCATTAGTAGACTCATCTTATTGCCAAGACCTTTTAAAACAGTCTACAAGCCAATTTCATTGACTTACAAAACTATTTGTACTGAGCAATTCATTTTATGTTCTGCACTGAGGAACAGCCTTAGATTTGAGTTGACCGTGTTGCTGAGATACCACCCTGAGTTAACTTTGTATTTTTATGCCCCTGAGGGATTTCATTAAGGTAGTAGAGCAGTCTCTATCAAATATTCATAACCTCTAGTAAATGAAGTAATATCTTCCTTTTCATTGCAGTTTGACACAGACGTGTTTGTAGCTGACAATACTTGCACAGATCCACAAATTGAGTTTTTGCCAGTTGGAGCTCTGCTTCATAATATTTTACATGTTGCTATTGTTTTCTAAATTTTTTAACAATGCAAAGATTCTGCCTTGTTAAAAGGTCTGCATCCTTCCAGACCAGAAGCATCTGATAATTCATATTTTGTATAATTTTGTATTTTACTGGTTTGGGGGCTTTTTCTCATGCCAAGATCATTGTGGGAATGTAATGTCAGATTAGACCACCTCTAACTCAGGCTGACTTGTTACTCAGGTGGGAGCCTATGATCTTCTGAGAGGTCCAGAACTGTGCAAATGAAGTGGTTATAAGAAATAATACTAAATAACCTTGCCTGGAACTAGAGTATGAGGCAGTACCTTCCTAGGATTTCAGATGGCCATAAAGTGTGTGTAATTCAGTTCTGAGCCCAGCTGGTTTCAGAGTACACTTTCAGGAGAGGCTCTTTGAAGTAGATGTATCTGATTCTCATTTGCATTTTTATATAAAGGTGCCATAATGCAAATAAATTGAGCTGGCCTACTTAGATGTTTGAAGTTAGGCATGTATTCCTGCATCTTGCTGAATAAGATCCTGACTCTGCACTTCATTGACTTCAAAGCCCTTTTTTTTTGAATCATTGAGTTTTTCAGCTTTTGCACTGTTTTCAGCCAGAGCTGTCAGATACTCTTTTTTAACTGACCACCAGTTGTGAATAACAATAGGCTTTTGGTTTTTGTTTTCTCTTATGTGTGAGATATTGTCTGTAATGTTACTTCATTGTCATTTTATGTCTTTAATTTTTCTCTCTTACACCAAATGCGCAAAGTGGGAAATATGGAATTTTCTGGCTCTTACAAGAGGTGGAACAGAGCTTTCTACAGATTTGGACCTTTTGTGCCATTGCACCATTGCAGTGATCCCATAAAACAGTGAAAGGGATGGTTGAAAATGGCCTGAAATGAAAAAAAATGTGATGTAGCATTGTTTTCTTGGGTGTAATTGTTGGTTATGCTGTAGAAGTGGATGAAATAGGCAAGAAAAGAAATATTTGAGAATTATGCAGCTGTGAAAGGACATAGACTCTCCAAATATCTTGTGAGCAGCATGGGGATGTTGAACAAATAACACTGAACCCCTTAAGCTTTACTTGCATGAATCAATGTAAGACATCTGCTGCACCTTGCTGTGTCCTGCTGGAATGGCAGGCACTGGGTA
The DNA here is from genome assembly GCA_013401375.1 of Spizella passerina. Lineage (NCBI taxonomy): Eukaryota > Metazoa > Chordata > Aves > Passeriformes > Passerellidae > Spizella > Spizella passerina. The sequence continues at coordinate 38,789 of WBNQ01062042.1, read as the reverse complement.
TTGCCCTTGGGCTCAGGATGCTGGGCTGGACACACGTCACCATCCATGGGAACTGCTGCCTGAGGGCTTGCAAGGAGGACTGGCTCTTGAGCAGTGATTCCAGCATTCCTGATGGACCATCAAATCCAGCTAAATGGACCTGACCTGATATTTATGGAGGGAGGTCAGCCCTCAGGGGCCTCCAGTTGTAGGCACACAGTGTGTGGTGGTTGGGAGTGGGGCTGGCCCAGCCTCATCCCCAGTGGGTGCAGCTGTGAGCAGCAGGTGAGCAGCACTGACAGCAATGAGCCATGGAGAGCCCAGGGGCACTGAGCAGCCCCCAAAGGCAACAGAGGGCACACAGGGGCAGGGCACCAACAGGAGGGGATAAAAGGCTGGGCTACAGAGCAAGAAGGGCAGAGTTTGCAGCCTTCTGGAGTGCCAGGCTGTTCCTCTGTGTGGGTGAATGCTTGAAGCCCTCTGATATTGTATGATGATACTCTCTCTGTGCATTGTGGCTGTCTCAACTGTGCCATGTGCTGTGACATCCAGTGGACATAAAATCCATCCTCACTCAAACCTGAGGAGCAAATCTGGTGGTGATGGATACCAGCAACAGTGGTGTGATGGCAGCTGCAGGCTCCTTCTAAACTGGGGCTGTTGAGGTGCCTGGGGCAGGGATGAGCTTCTGTGTGATGTGAGAAGTTCTGGGGACACGCAGGTCTACAAACTCTGGGTAAGTTACAATGACTAACTTCATGTTTTAGTTTCACGGTTCCTCAGTTTACTTTTGCATACTTTATAGATTGTGATTTTTGGCTATTGAATGGTGTATTTCATATTAATGCAAACCTTTAAGGCAGTTGTAGAACCTGGTTCTGTTTCCAGAAGACTTCCAGTGAAACCAGAACAGGTCTTAAAGCAGAATGCTGGCCCCACAGTTACATACAGACATTTATCTTAGGTAACTATGAAACCACTGCCAAGCACCTTTCAGAGAAATAAGACGTGATGCCCTCTCTGATGCTGAGTTCCTCTCTGAGGGCTGATTTAAGAGCTGAATAATGCAAATGAGCTGCTAATCCCACTTATAGGAGAAAATCCCTTATGGAAGGAGTTGTGAGGACAGTGGCAGGGGTGGCTGTGAGCTTTTGCTGATTTATGCCACACATTTCAGTTTAATTTCCTCCTGAGCAAGTGTTTTCTTTCAAATCTCCATTGATGTCTTCCTTGTGCACTTTGAGCAGCATAAGTCACACAGGGTGTTTCATCACCACATTTCCAAGCTAGGTGTAAAACCTGTACAGATTTTTTTTTTTTTACAAATTTGTTAAATAGGTGTATGAAAATTCCTTGACTGCCTTCTCCAGACAGGTTTTACTCTGGGGAGTAATGCCAGAAATTAATCTTGTAATGAGTAACTAAGTAAGATTATGGCTCTTGTCCTGTACTGTGGAGGGATAGAATGTAAGAAAATAAAGATAGTGCAGAAGGCAATCTCACCCCTGAGGAGTTGCAGCTGCACTAATCACCAAAGATCAGGAACAGCCCTGCTCTTAACAGGCCACAGCTGTGTCCAATAAGGATGGGTGCTATAAAAGAGTGGCTTAGCTGGGTGAGAAGGGAGTTGTTGGAGTTTGTTGGATGTGCTGTGAAGAAGGAGTCAGAGCTGTGAGGAGATGCCCGTGAAAAATCACCAAGAAGGAATGGAGCTTTTGCAATAAGATGATAACACTGTTCTAATTTCAAAGCAGGGTAGCTGCTACAAGTATATCAGTCAGTTGATGTGAGTTTAGGGAAAAATCTATTCAATTGTTACAAGATTGGCATGGATAACTTCTCTGAAAATGCATAGATCTTGCAGGTTTGGACATTTTCTGAGCTACAGAAAATTTAATTTCATTCTGTGAGAGGCAGGAGAGGGAGATGGATCCATTTGACGTGATTTTGAAGCACTAGAAATTACTTACAAATGTGTGACCAGCTGAACAAACAACTGTTGTATTTGAAAAACTGATCCAGATTCTGATTTCAATTACTGTGATGTGAACTCACAAAAATTGCAGTGAGTGTGTTAGAATTGCTCTAGATTAAAAAAGGAGTAGGAAAACAATTATCTGGCCTGCTGTGTATTTGTGGGGTGTCCTTTTTAAAGATAAATGTTATTTTGAAAACTTCTGGAGAAAACCCAATTTGTTTGTCAGCTGGATGTTATGTGCATCAAAATACTTTATTCAGGGGCTAATAGTTCTATTATAAATGATAAGTAGTTGTTAGCTTATAGATGGAGAATTCTTCTGGAGGGAAAGGTGAATTTAACTAACCTATCAACGAGCAAACAAAATGTAATTTAATTCATAATTTCTAAGAATACAAAATCCTATTCTCTTTATGTGGCTAATAAATGCAGTCATGAAGTCTTTCCAAAACTGACAGTACTGCAAATGCCACTGTCCTTATGTTGCCAGATTCCTAAATTAGAATTAATACATTTTTCTGATTTGAATATAAGTTATATTTGCCAGATATAATCTGAGTTGTCATTACATTCCATCAGGCTTATATTGTGACTGAGCTGAACTTCAAATCATGCCAGCACAGAAGTTGAATAAGAAGGATGTGTGTAGACTGTGTACTGTATGAAGAGCTGCTCTGAAATTTTTCAGTGTTTTGTATACCATAGCATGCATATCAGAAATTTATGATATTGCAATTCATATGCACTGATATTTCCTAATAGCCTTTGGGCTTTTCAAAATTAAGAGTAATGATTTCTTAAATGAGAACTGTGTTGCACCTCAGGCCAGAATCTCAGCTTGGTTTTGTTTGTCAAAGAGATTTTTGTAGGTAAGTGATAGGATAACTAGCACCAAGAGAATTTTTTTTCAAAGGATTAATGAAGTAGTTTTTGTGTGTTAATAATTCTTAGGTCTCTCTACAACAAATTTACTATATCCGTTCAAAACCCTGGAGTTGAAAAGTAACTCTGGAAACAAGCCAGTCGCTTCCATCAAGTTCCCCAGGAGACCAGTCGTAAAAGAAAAAAAATTCATGGAGGAGGAAGGATTCCATGTATCCTAAATCATAACAAGCACTGCAGTATCCAAAAACCCTTGGTGCCCTCTAATAGAGGTGTACTTTTAAGCTGTGCTTGTCTTGAGGCTAAGCTGTCAGCATGGAGGCTAAATGAGGCTGATGTCAGGACACTTTAATGTCAGGCACAACAAATGAAATAACCAAGAGAGGTGGTGTGCTCTGGGAAGAAGGTCCAGTGGGTCAGCACAGTGGTTCCAGCTGTGCTGCACAGAAAAGGATGCACCAGGGCTGTGGGGTTCATTCTGCTCAGGGTCTCTTATGGGTCTCTCCCAGTTACTCCTGACCACACTTGTTGCAGGATTAGAATTTAATTGATAGAATTTATTAGAATTGATTAGAATAGAATTAGAATTGAATTTTGGCTTCTTCATTCTGAAACTCCCCAAATCTGACTCAAAATCTTTGGCTTGGAGGCCTGAGACATCACTGATGGAGATGGAAATAGTGTTGATTGGTTAGGTGACAGACACATCTCTGCTAGAGAAAACCCTCAAACCAACCAATAAACCCCCAAAACTGAGGCAGCATAAGTGAATTGATCTGGGTGATTTCTTGCTCTCACAGGGTCTGTTTCCTTATTTCCTGCCTTGTCCTACACATTTGTCTGAATCCAAACCACTTTAAACCAGCACAGAATTCATAGTTCTGAGTAAACTGTGGAGCTGTTTTCAGAGTGCAGTTTTCTGTTTTATGCTGAATTATGAGGTGCTTACCTGAGAAAATGCCTTTTATTTCTCTCAGAAATCAATACTTGGGGATCTTTGCAGAGGACAATGCTGTCCCTGTTGGGAGGCACAGCAGTCAGGCAATGACAGCTGGCACAGTGCTTTGCTGGGTTCTGTCCATTCATCAGCAAACTTCCCATCATATACTCCTTTTCACAAACTAAAGTAGCTAAATGGCTATTTTTCCTACTAGCTGTCATGTATTTCAAAATGTATTTTTGTGTTTTTATTATTATTAGAATACTTTTCCTCGGTTTCACCTTGCTTCCTCCTACCGGATTTACATGCTCTGATCTTGATTTATCTACTTTTTTGCATAGCTCTCCCTGTGCTGCACAGGTTTTGTTCCATGTCTTTCTATTCCATCATTTCACCTCCCTGGATGAATATTTTTCCCTTTTCACTTAAGTTCATTACTCTCAATTCTATTTACCTTTGTTTTCCTCAGAAGCTCATCTGTCTTTATTACTTTTTGGGGAGGAATTCACAGTTTGTGTTGCTGAAATACTTGTAAGNTCTGGCCTGCTGTGTAATTGGGGGGTGTCCTTTTTAAAGGTAAATGTTATTTTGAAAACTTCTGGAGAAAACCCAATTTGTTTGTCAGCTGGATGTTATGTGCATCAAAATACTTTATTCAGGGGCTAATAGTTCTATTATAAATGATAAGTAGTTGTTAGCTTATAGATGGAGAATTCTTCTGGAGGGAAAGGTGAATTTAACTAACCTATCAACGAGCAAACAAAATGTAATTTAATTCATAATTTCTAAGAATACAAAATCCTATTCTCTTTACGTGGCTAATAAATGCAGTCATGAAGTCTTTCCAAAACTGACAGTACTGCAAATGCCACTGTCCTTATGTTGCCAGATTCCTAAATTAGAATTAATACATTTTTCTGATTTGAATATAAGTTATATTTGCCAGATATAATCTGAGTTGTCATTACATTCCATCAGGCTTATATTGTGACTGAGCTGAACTTCAAATCATGCCAGCACAGAAGTTGAATAAGAAGGATGTGTGTAGACTGTGTACTGTATGAAGAGCTGCTCTGAAATTTTTCAGTGTTTTGTATACCATAGCATGCATATCAGAAATTTATGATATTGCAATTCATATGCACTGATATTTCCTAATAGCCTTTGGGCTTTTCAAAATTAAGAGTAATGATTTCTTAAATGAGAACCGTGTTGCACCTCAGGCCAGAATCTCAGCTTGGTTTTGTTTGTCAAAGAGATTTTTGTAGGTAAGTGATAGGATAACTAGCACCAAGAGAATTTTTTTTCAAAGGATTAATGAAGTAGTTTTTGTGTGTTAATAATTCTTAGGTCTCTCTACAACAAATTTACTATATCCGTTCAAAACCCTGGAGTTGAAAAGTAACTCTGGAAACAAGCCAGTCGCTTCCATCAAGTTCCCCAGGAGACCAGTCGTAAAAGAAAAAAAATTCATGGAGGAGGAAGGATTCCATGTATCCTAAATCATAACAAGCACTGCAGTATCCAAAAACCCTTGGTGCCCTCTAATAGAGGTGTACTTTTAAGCTGTGCTTGTCTTGAGGCTAAGCTGTCAGCATGGAGGCTAAATGAGGCTGATGTCAGGACACTTTAATGTCAGGCACAACAAATGAAATAACCAAGAGAGGTGGTGTGCTCTGGGAAGAAGGTCCAGTGGGTCAGCACAGTGGTTCCAGCTGTGCTGCACAGAAAAGGATGCACCAGGGCTGTGGGGTTCATTCTGCTCAGGGTCTCTTATGGGTCTCTCCCAGTTACTCCTGACCACACTTGTTGTAGGATTAGAATTTAATTGATAGAATTTATTAGAATTGATTAGAATAGAATTAGAATTGAATTTTGGCTTCTTCATTCTGAAACTCCCCAAATCTGACTCAAAATCTTTGGCTTGGAGGCCTGAGACATCACTGATGGAGATGGAAATAGTGTTGATTGGTTAGGTGACAGACACATCTCTGCTAGAGAAAACCCTCAAACCAACCAATAAACCCCCAAAACTGAGGCAGCATAAGTGAATTGATCTGGGTGATTTCTTGCTCTCACAGGGTCTGTTTCCTTATTTCCTGCCTTGTCCTACACATTTGTCTGAATCCAAACCACTTTAAACCAGCACAGAATTCATAGTTCTGAGTAAACTGTGGAGCTGTTTTCAGAGTGCAGTTTTCTGTTTTATGCTGAATTATGAGGTGCTTACCTGAGAAAATGCCTTTTATTTCTCTCAGAAATCAATACTTGGGGATCTTTGCAGAGGACAATGCTGTCCCTGTTGGGAGGCACAGCAGTCAGGCAATGACAGCTGGCACAGTGCTTTGCTGGGTTCAGTCCATTCATCAGCAAACTTCCCATCATATACTCCTTTTCACAAACTAAAGTAGCTAAATGGCTATTTTTCCTACTAGCTGTCATGTATTTCAAAATGTATTTTTGTGTTTTTATTATTATTAGAATACTTTTCCTCGGTTTCACCTTGCTTCCTCCTACCGGATTTACATGCTCTGATCTTGATTTATCTACTTTTTTGCATAGCTCTCCCTGTGCTGCACAGGTTTTGTTCCATGTCTTTCTATTCCATCATTTCACCTCCCTGGATGAATATTTTTCCCTTTTCACTTAAGTTCATTACTCTCAATTCTATTTACCTTTGTTTTCCTCAGAAGCTCATCTGTCTTTATTACTTTTTGGGGAGGAATTCACAGTTTGTGTTGCTGAAATACTTGTAAGTGTACTGAAATGATTTTTTTTTTAATAGGATTATGAAGTATGTTTGCAAGAGGGAGTTATGCTACTAAAAATATGAATACATTAGGCCAGGGAGATCTTTTATTCTTGGAACTCACTTCAAGTGGTCTCTGTCACCACTGGTTTTTAGAGCCACAAAATGGAATTAGCAAGGTCTTCTGAGTCTGAACTCAGCTAGGAGCTCATTAGAGGGTTTAAACACCAAGCTCATATGTTATATTTGAAATTTAGCATACAATTTCCTCAAGTATCCTCATAATTTTCTCCTTTTAAAATCACTGTTATTTGGAATATCTCTTGCCTTAATTCTGCTCATTATGATGTCTCCCAGTGTTTATTAAACACATTGTGTGAGTAAACAAGACCTAACTGCCCAGCAAATTAGGAAACGCTCTGTGGCTTGGCAGCACAGCTTTATCTGAAGGTGGAAGATATGCTCTGGTCTTCAGACTCCCTACATTAACAATAAATCATATTATATATGTAGGGGGGTAGAATATAAGAAAATAAAGATAGTGTAGAAAGTAATCTTACCCACTAAAGAGTTGCAGCTGGGTTAATTATTAAAGAATAGGAGCAGGCCTGATTTTAACAGGCCACACCTGCAGCCAATCAGAAGAGTGTTATAAAAGAGGGGATTGGTTGGGTGGGAAGGGAACTGGAGTCAGTGGCTGCTTTGTGAAGAAGAAAGAATCAGTGCTCTGAGGAGATGCCCACGAGAAACACCAAGGTATGGAGCTTTTGTGATAAGGAGACAGCAGTATGGAACCCCTGCAATAAGATGACAACAATATATACATTTATTTATAAAATACAGAGCAGCTTAGTAGGCCTTCCATAATATCTTCATTTCACACTGGCATGGGGAGAATGAGAAGCATGTAGCAGTGGATTTCTTCAGTCAAGAGGTTTACTGGTTTAAGTTATATTGCGATGCTTTATAAATCAAATAAGTAGGCTCACTGTCTCCCCAAATATTAAATATTTTATGTAATTTCCTTCTCTAGATCAACTAAGCAAGAATAGAAAGCACGTTATTAAGTGACTTAAATGCTCATAGAAGTTGAATTAGAATACTCAGAGTTTCGTATTAGAAACTTCTTTCCAAAGGAAGTTCTTATTACTTTCCACCTCTCTTATTCCTTAACATTTCTTCCTATTTGAGACAGGAATAAGGTTACTGCTGCATTGTTACACACATTGCTTGCTCAGGTTCTGTTATACTTAAGAGGATTTTTTTTTGCCAAATATTGCTTATAGGGAAATTCCAGATCCGTTCTAATGCCTTACAAATGAAAACAGTTTTTTCTGTAACACTTCCCCATTTAATTGCTTTTGAGGGACTGCTAAATCCATTAGTGAGGGTACTAATTTAGAGGAATTGCAGGAATTTTTTTTAAGTGCAGTTCAAATTAAAACAATATTTTTATTTAATAGTTGGATTGAGGAAGCATAAATATAAATTCTCATGTTTTGCCATATTTGTAAGGTAAAAAGATTAATATAACAATTATTTTTCATGTCTAGTATACACATTACTGCACTGCTGTTTATGAAGCTACAAATTTAGCTCTCTGTTAATCAACATATTGAAAAAAAATGCAGGTAAATAAATTATTACTGGTATGAATCATGAAATTTCAATAAGGATATAATATAGAGTGTTATAAAGGTTTTTACATTTAGAATATTTCTAAATTGGCTGCATCTATGACATTTAGTAATGTTTAGAAACAGGAGAGTTTTATTAGTGTGCTGTGGGGGAAAAAATGAAACCATAAAATCAAACATTTTAACATTGAAATTACTAAATTGTAGGAATTAAATATGAGAAGGTAATTGTTGCTGTGTCTAATAAAATTATAAATACGACTATTCTAGTAAATATTCTCCTATTCTAGTAAATATTCTCCTATTCTAGTAAATGTGAATATTCCATTCCAGTAGATTTGTCCAATTCTAGTAAATGTTGTAGCCCCAGAAAGCCCTGAGCTGGTGAAGCTGCTGCCTCAGCCCTGCCCAGGCTGTGGCTGCCCTCAGGGCTGGAATGGTGAACAAGGGAATTCATGTGTTAGACCAGTCTGGACCAAAGGGGGTTGAGCCCCAGAGTGTCAGGTTTGTTTGTTGTATTCATGAAACAAAGTTTAAATCACAGACTACACTGTCATGTGAATCTGAGATGCAAATGGACCGTGACAGCTTTTCCTGGAAAACAAACAAAAAAAGGGTATTTTCTGGCAGGTTGTCCTTATTGTCAAATTTATAAGAAGGCATAATTAAACTCAGCAGGATTCACATTCTGATTAAAATGAGGCATGAATTTATTCTGTTATGCCATGACACTTTCATGAAATTACCTTCTAGTTTCATCAAATTTTTTATTTAAAAAAAATAGAAGCCAAGGGGAAAAAAGACAACTGAAGGAAATTTAAAGGTGCCAAAATTTGAGTGCCTCAGATGAAATGGGGACATGAGATTGCACCCTAGCAAGGGGCTATGGAATGAGTTGTTCTGACCCACCCTAATTTTTTTATACTGAAGAGAGGAAAAAAAAGGGGATAAGTAAAACAGGCAGCTTGTGATGGAGGAATGAATATAGGTGTGGTATCAGCATCCAGGAGCATGTTGTATGTCATATTTTTGTACCAAACAAATTTAGTGGGACTTACAGTTTGAAAAAAAAAATGGCCTCCTGGATAAGGATGCAAAAGGTAATGCAGAAAATTAAGAGATGACAAGCTAAATCTATGGCACATTTATTTGTTTATGCCATGCTTTGTCTGATTTTCGCAGGCTTGAACTTTGTTTATGAAACATTCCCATCTATCTGTGACATGAAAGCCTCTGAATCTTGGATTCAGGCAAGAAGTGAGAAGGGAATAAATATGAATTTTCCTTGCTATATAAAAATTCAGGTATAGAAATAGGTGTTGGTTGAGGATAGTGTTGTGCAATGCTGCCCACACATCTCCTCCCCAAACTCAGCATGCATAGAGTGACCCAGAAGGAATAGAGTTTAGAGTTTATCTGCATTTCCTAGCTGCATTGAGTAAAGTAGACTTGGGGGGTAGAGCAGGAGTTTGTAATTCCTGTATAAAGGAGAAGGAATGGAGCAGCACAGCTGAACTGCTCTGCTGTGAGAGGCAGGAACTGGTTTGTAGGCAATGAAAAACAAGGGTGTAAGGAGGGCGCACTTCCCTTTTTTTCCCCTCTTTTCTATTTTCTCACTTCTGTCACAGATTTCCTAGGGAAGAATAAGGAATAATATCTCAATATTTTCTGTAGGGAAAGGACTGTGATGTAAAGGCTGCCATCGTTAGCACATGGCAGAAGATACCCATGATTGCCTGGGGAAACTTTCATTATGGTGAAGTTTCTTTCCTGCTCAGTTGAGAGGGCAATCATGTCTTCTCTCAGCATTTTACATACCTAGAACTGTATGTATTTAAATTTCTGGAAGATGAGCAAAAAATGAATGGATCTGGCAATCTTAAAAGTCTTTTCCAGCCAAAATGCTTCTCTCCTTTGGTAACTAATTGTTGTTCAGCAAGCTCTAAGATTGCACACGGGGGCTGAAATGCAGAGGAAGAAGTGCAGTTCTGGTGTGAGTGAAACAGCAAGAACAGAACTGTGTACTCACCTTGTGGCTTATGTTACTGTCCTCTCTATCCCCATGTAACTCAGGAATAAACAGTGCAGGGACTTTGAGTGTTGTGTGTGAGAGGTGACAGCAGTGGCACACATGTGACTTGAACAGGACTGAGTGGCAACCAGAAATAACACATCCTTTGGAAATGAAGGCAATAAAGAAGTCTGTCTGTGTTTCAGAAGGTGTATGTCAGTCAGGAAATAGAGCAGTGCAGGCTGAACTCTCTAGAGTTTCAGCACATTAAACACTCACCTGCTTATGCACATCAGTGCTAGCGGGAGAAGGAAGGGTGCCTTCATTGCCTCTTGATAATTGCTTTTCCATTCATGAATTCAATTTAAATTTTTCCATGGTGTCTTCTGTGTCTGTTTCTGCAGCACCATCTAACACTAAGAGTATAGTTACTTTTAAGGCTATCTTGGAAATCAGATTTGTGAAAACAATTTCATAAAAACATGAGTCACTATTGTAGGAAAATTCCTTCCAGATAAGTTTTCAAGAGCTGTGTTTGGAACAATTTGGCAGTTCCCAAACAAGAACTGAACTTGCCATTCTCTTTGCCCCTATCTTCCCTGCCATATCTCCCAGGGGCTGGAAAAGGTTGGGTTCTCTGGGGAGGTGGCAGTAGGAGCTCTACATGTTCTGTTTCCAGTGCAGACTCTTATTACTGATTCAATTTCACTCCAAGGAGCTGTAAAACCAACTGCTTATTCTTCCTCCTCTCCATCAGCATCCTCCTGTGGAAAAATGAGACAGGAAAGGAGCAAAGGCAGCAGCATGAGACCATGTGTCAGTTGTACTTACCAAGTTCCACGCATGAAAACCACCAGCTGGGAGGGGGGCTTGAGGTCTCTGGTGCTTTTCCCCCCATGTTTTAACAGCACTTTTCCATTCATTGCTACAAGTTTACCCAAATGTTGTTTCAAAAGGCTGTTGCTGGTTATGTAGACTGAGTATGAGCATTTGGGTTTAAAAATGCTAGAAATATTTTTTTCCATTCAGAACTTTGTGTTATGAATTTCAAAGTTATCCAGGACAGCCACAATGTATTCCTTTTGAGTAGATTGGCTTCAGCACAATCCTACAGAGCCTCCAGAATCCCTGGCTTGCCCCAGATCATCTTTAGCATCTGTGGTGCTCAGGTGTTTAACCCCAGTGGTGAGATGCAGCTGCTGCTTTGTTAGCAAACCTCCTGCCCCATACCTTCAGGAACCACAGCTCCCAAGCACAGGAAGCCCTGTGCAGCCTGATGGAAGAGCTCATCAAAATTAAGTGATGCAGCTCTTGTAATTGCTTTAGTCTTAACCCTGTTTCAGGAAAGGGAAAGCAGATTTGTTGCCTGTGAGGAAAAGAGACAAGCAGATTGTTAATATGCTGTGCTGCCACCTAAAGACCCCAGGAGGTTGTAATGTTGGCACCTTAGAGATTGACTCTGCCTCTGGAAAGTTGAAATCTATAATTTGATAATTCCTATTCTATAGCATGCTCTGATCCCTTTAGGAGCAATCTCCAGCATATGAATTCCTATGGCTTAAAGAAAGAAAAAATACAAACCCCTCAATTTTCCTCCTCTTTTACAAGGTACTCAGGACTTAATTTAGCAAATTGTTCTTCCTGGACCTGCAAGTTTCCCAAAGCTATCATCAGCTCTAGTTATTGCCATGTATTTTCCCCATATTTTGATTAAAATAGCGTTTTCTACGAGGATTATGGTTGCAGCATACATAGTTCCCTGTCCCTGGACCAGGCAATTGTCCCTTGAGCAGGTCCCAGGGACACCTGGGAGTGACCCAGCCACCCACAGGGTCCTGGGGCCTTGTCCTTGGGAGGCTCAGGGCTGATCTGCAGTGGGGAATCACTCTGTAATTCACCTCAGTATTGCATGGATGCTTTTATCCATGCACAAAGACTCCAATATTGTTTTGCTTGTGTACTAGTCAGAGAATACCCAGGTGTTTTATAGCAATGCACAGAAGGTAATAATAATGGTAATATTAGTGGTAATCCCTTTAATTAGAGTGTGCTGTCACTGTGCTGACTGTCCTGAAGGGGTGGGACCATCCTCTAGAAAAGACTTGCCAAGTTCTTTATGTGTGCAGAAACATCATAGAGGATTCAGAAAAATTTTTTAAAATACTTATGATTTTCCTTTACCTTATGTATAACCTCTGGCTTCTGACTCCCAGGATTTTAGTGTACTTTTTTCCAATTTTTGGGGAAAACCTCAAAAATCCTTAACATAAATGATTCATGGGACTGTATAGTATAGTTGGTTAAAAATAAAACCAATTTTATTTTTAGTTTATGAGCAGGAATGCCATGTCAGGAAAGTGAAATGTTGAAGAGATTCAGTCAATTCAAATTTGGCTTGGCTGCTTTAAAATTACGTGTGCATTTGTTTATTAAAGGATGGTTTCTCAGGCAAGCTATTCAAGCCTTTATTCTAGTTTATAGTATTTTTTCCTACTATGAAATACAATTTTATAGTGATTTACATGCTGTTTTCAGAGGAACATTTGAATACTTGCAAGAGAGCCCTTATTAAATTGGTAAAATAACTGTCATTAAATACACAGCTTGTTGCCTGACATGCCCAAAGTGTTTCACATTAATGGATTAGAGCTATATTCATAGGAGCATTAAAATATGTCACTTTTATAAAATTCAAGTTTATTTACAATCTCACAATTTTTTTTCCTCAAACCACAGGCAGACTCATTGGATATTTTTTTTTAATAGCTCTTCCATGGGCTAGAGAAATAAAGTTCTGTTCTTTGTTTTACTTTAAAATCTAAATGTGGATGTAGTTAAAAGCTTGATACATTCAAAAGCATCTGAGAATTTTCATGTGTGGGAGATGGCTGGAAGTGCAAGGATAAATATTAGAGGTAAATGCAATGCAAGGTCTAATTTGGGTAAATTATTCTTAAATGAGACTGTGTTTAGCTACAACAACTCAGATGCATGTAAATATACAATGTACTAGAGAGATTAATCAAAGAGAGGGCCAAGATTTATAGATTGAGTGTCTTGGCTGTTGTGCCTTTATGCTGTATTTATAGCCAGCCCTCTGCTTTATTTGCCAAAATCATTGCAGGAGATTGTCACAATATTTCATTTTAAGATATACAGGCGTGACTTGAGATGTTTTCAAAAATACACTCCCTACAGTTCAAGCAGGGTTCTTTCATTTGTTCATCTCAGTGTGATTGTGCTTTCAGTTTGTTGGACACGTTTCAGCAGGTCTGTTTTCACATGGGACATTGCAGAACAAAACCAGAGAGTTTTGTGAACATTCCTTGTCTATTTAATCTGCAAACCCCACTACAGAAGTTTTTACAAGCCTTTTTCAGAATTGGTCTGATTTTCCCCCTTTAAAGAAAGCTGGGAGGTGCAGAAGCTGTGCTGTTAAGCATGTCACAGTATTCTGCAGCAGCACAGAAACAATCTGTCATACACACTGTCCATATTCCCAGCTTTGAAGGAGCTGATTATACATTCCCTGTTTGTGACTTTATTGATCTTTTGTCATTCCCACCGAGTGAAACTGATATTTTCTAACAAAATGTAATTTGCTGGAACAAACAAGCAGTCAAGTGCTGATGAGAAGGATTCAAGGCAATGGCCACTGTGCCACTCCACAGGAGTTATGGGGGCCAGCTCTGCTCCGTTGATGTCTGCTTTGCATGCACTTTGTGATGCTCACGGTCCTTATTAGCACTGTGCCTTTTAATTAAAAATAACTGCATTTTCACTTATTAGCCTCCATGTTCCCAAGCTCATTAATTGGAATTTTCCAGAGTTCTGATAGGAATTAGTCATCTAACTTCTGCTGAATTTTAATGCCATTTTGATGCATGCTTGCAGCAATGAAATATTTCCTGAAACAGCCTGTTGGCTGAGGCAGCTCTGTGTGTGCAAATTTGGTGCTGTGTTAAGGAATTTCACAACTGAGAGTGACCTCTTAGTCCCAAGAATTTGTAGATTCCTGGGTAGTAGAAAAATTGAGGTATTTATTCTAATAACTGAGACTCAGCCTCTTCCTAAGAGCCTTGCGAGAGACACAAAACCCAGAGTGGTTGTTTTGGGTGAAAAAGCTGGCACCAATTATGCCAAGTATTTTGTTTGCATCCTCCTTTTTTTTTTTGCCCTTGAAAACAAAGCTCTGAGAGCAGGAGGGAATGTCCAGGCCAAGTTCTAGACAAAGTGGCTTTTTTTTACTCTAATTCATACGTATTTCATAAACAAAATTTAAATTACGTCTCATACAAACTACCCTGAGCGAGCCTCTATTCCTCAAAATTTACTACTGTGCTCTTTCAGAGGGGTCAATAGGAGTATTGCTGCCATAGTAAAAATGCTTTGCCTGACATGTGGAAAGGTTTAGTTATATTTGATCCTCATTAGGAACAAGGTTTAGTTATGTTTGATGCTGGTTGGGAACCAGCTTGTTCCTGGAAAACTTCTTCTGCTGAAGGGATGTTATGGAAACAAGAAATAAGAAAACAGTAAGGAGTGGGTTGCCTGTTTCTTCTCCTGAAAGAAAAAGAAATGGAAGATGGCTTGTATTTCTTGGCAGTAGTGCAGCTAAGATAGTATTTTAATCATTGGATATAGAGAAGTAAAAAGAGAAGTAAAAGTAATTAAAATGTTTATTCATTGTGTTGCTGTAATTTGAAGACTCAAGTACTGAAGAATGCTCTAAGAACTAGAGAAAAAATACTTTGATGCCTATATTCATTAAGCATTGAGTATTAAGTTAAATTTTAAAAAAGGAAAATAATTCCACTGGTTTCTGTAAAGCACTAAAGTGTGCTAATTCCTCTTAGTTTATTTATGTGAAGAATATTGTCCACATTTTTTCATTTACCCTCAAGACAAAACCTAAACAAATACAAAAGAACATTAATATTATTTTTCATCCTTTGGTCCTTCTATTAATCATATTAGTGTGTTTTATTTCACCATTACTTCTACTTCAGTCTTTTTGAGGCATCTTTGGCATTATTGATTTTGTTTGTGGTGACTTGCTTTACATTGTATTCATATTGCATTTTTGGTATTTTGCATGAAACACCTAGAATTTTTTGAAATGGCAATAGAGTGGTTCTTCTACTATGTTTTACTTTTCCTTTGTTCTCTTTCAAATCTAACAATGTTCTTGTCACTCTTAAAGAAGTTGAATGTCTGACAGCAGAAATAAGGCCATTGAGCCTGATCTGTTTGTAACTGTTAGGAAGCTGCTGCCATTGATTACAAGCCTTGACTTCATGTTAGTTACTCATTAATCTAAGATTAAAGAAACCATTTAGCACAGGCAAATTCGAGGCTCAGTCTACTCAGTGAATTTATACACCTGCTGCTGTCTTCATGTATCACTCTTAGAATTATCTGCAGTGTTAGAAGTAATCTTACCATCATGTTTTCCTTGGGACATCTCAGGGAGGTCATTTAGGCTCTTGTTTAAGCCTGGCCTTTACCCATTTCTTCCTTCCTGTAGCCATTGCTCCTACCTCTATAAGGGTGTGGAGCTAATGAAGACTAATTCCTAGGATTTCTCTCTGTCTGATGTCTTTTACCCAAGTCCTCCACTGTGATGCTTTGTGTTTACAAAACAATGCAAAACACAGAGCTGTTGCTTGCACCACCCTAAACTGGAAATTCCTAAGATGGTATTATCCCATATGAAATAAAAACTAAATAGAAAAGTCTGAATGTTTCTATTATCTCCCATCTTCAGTTAATATTTATATTTATGTACTTACACAAGTACTACAGCAAATAGGGATACAGAGTGTTTGTGAAAATGCGTTTGGGAAGGGCAATGGAATGAGCTTGTGTTCTTTTCTTATAGATAAATGCAACAATTTAGAAGTAGGAGAGAAACTCCTGACTAAAACCACCTTATTATTTTGCGAGAACAAGGCTATGAAACACTTTTTTACCTAATCTTAAATATTTAGATGCTGTCTAACTTCACTGCACATACATGTACCATTTAATCTCATACAGTCTGGGCATACAGGCATCATTTAGTCTTCTCTGGGACCCCAGATATCAATGGGAACATTAAGAAAATGAAGTAACTGCTCATTTGTCTTGGGTAACGAATGAGAAGTTTTTCTTAGTTAATATGTGTATATTGTTCCAAAGCAGATTGAGAGTTTTGTTGCTATATTCTGGTAAATTTCTGCAGATTTCTGTATTTGACATGTGAATCAAACACTACCACTTCCAATAAACAAACATGCAGTCAGGCAAACTGCAGCAAGGAAATTGTCAGCTATGACTTGATTAGATTTTAGTTTAAGCTAAAAGCTGAAATTTGATTGGCTCACAGCAGAGCCAACTCAAATCACACATGCAAGGAAAATGTAAAGATTTGGTCAGGCTTTTAAATGTTATTCATGCAGAAGTGATTTTAATAATCCTCCTTCTCAGAGGTTAAAATAGTTTTCATTATGCACACACAGAGTGCTCAGAAATAATCTGTGAATATTTACTGCAAAACCTGATTACATTCTGTGTGTGAAGGGTGGCTTGTCCAGCCACAAATATTGTCCTCAGTGGGTTCTGCATTAAAGGTGTAGTGGTGTCACCATGGCATCCTGTCCTTTTCTAAATTTTCTATCTTGTCTTTGCTTCTTAGTGGTGTTTTTGGTAGAATGCAGCCCTACTGCAGTCTGAACTAACATACAGTATTGGTGCATTTACTCAGATCTGAAGTTCAGAATAATAATAACTAAAAAACAAAACCAAAAGACCAAACAACTCTTAAATCTAAATCCAATGTAAGATTTCTGTCTGTGTTGTAATTAAGAATTTCAGGAAACAGGACAACTATTTGGTCTGATTTAACAAACAAAGGCAGCAGTTTGCCACAGTGATTGCATTGTGAGATTAAGTAAAACTGAAGAATAACACCCAAGAATCATATTGACAAAACACAGATATGCAGGTTTTTGGTGTAAAGCAAAGGAAATCAATCACAGTGCCTGCTTAATTGCATTTTTAGTGGTGTTTTAAGTTAGGATTGTGATTCTGATTTTGAAATAATTCAAAGATGAGTAACAGATTAAAAATAATCCAAACCCACCAAACAGAAAACCCCAAAGTACCACAGACTTTCAGTAAAGCCAGACTTGAGGAAACTGATTCAGTTGGAGTTTCCTTTAGATTTCTGTGAAGCCATCAGTGCATCTTTAACCTCTTTCTAAGGAGAATTCTGCAAATATTCTCAAGTAAACTCTCTGCCCAGGTTTGTCTCTTTTCCCTAGCTGAGGTGTGGAGAAGTGTGAAGAAATCAGAGTGAGGGCAACAGAATGACTCAGGGACCTGAGGAAGTGTTCAACAGGAGAATATGAAAGGAAATACTGGAGAACAAGAAGAGATGGAATTTTCTATCAGTGCCCAGGTCACAGAGGGACAAGGCTCAGTAAAAGCCATCTGAGTTTTCTGTTGTTGAAGCTTTCCTTGCCTAGAAAGGTTGTTGATCCAGTGAAGGACTTTTTGATAGTATGTTACAAGCCCATTAAGTTATTTGTAGGAATTATATCTGTGTATTAGATAGGGAGCTCTGTAGTCAGTTTTGTTTGTTTGGTGGTTTTGTTTGTTTGTGGTTGTTTGTTTTTTTGAAGGGTTTGTTTATTTGTTTTGTTTTGGAGGTTTTTTGTGTTAACTCCAGGTTCAAGCTTATTTTTGTACAACATCACTTTATTAGGTTCTTCAGCCATCTGCTGTAGGACAGTAATGTCTAAAAACTGTCAGCAGACAGAGCAGGGTATTGAGTTTGGCATGTTTATGAATTGCAAACACGTGTTCAACTTCAAAGTGGTCAGAAGTCATCTTTTGCAAAGTTAATTAAAAAAAAAAAGCATGCTCCCTAATGAATCTGACACAAACCATTAAAGCATTAAATTAAATTTGCATACTTTGTCACAGCTGGCATTCTCCAGACAAGAAGGTGAAGACCAGCGTGTGTCTGGAAAGATCCTGCAGGATCTGTCAGCCTGAGCAGGAGCAGTTTGTGCGCTGCAGCTTGTGCTGTTCCTGGGTGCAGCAGCAGCAAACACAGCCAAATGAAGCTGTTTGCATCCAGAGTAGCGGGAGTCAAATCCAGGGTAGTCAGCTAAACTCTCCTCTTGAGCAAAGACACAGGGCATCCTTGGAGCACAGTGCCTGCTGGAGTTGTGATAGCCTGGAGACACTGGAAAGGTCATCAAAATAGGATTTTCCCTCTTGCCCTGAGAGAAGGAGCACCCTTGCCAAAAGCCTACCCTGCTAATGAGAACAGAAAAGAACGAAGTTTTATTCAAATGTAGTAAACAACAGGATCAAAACAAGACTTTTGTGGGAGGAAAAAATCATTATGCAGTACTTTACCATCAACCTCTAGTACAGATCTGATTAGCTGCATAATAATACAGCTTTGAATGCAATAGGTCTTAATTTTAGAAAATATCTCTAAGTCTGACCCTCTGCATCGTTCTGAATATTACTTTTTATTGCTGGTCTGTTTTGCAGGGCAATATTATGTCTAATATTTTTTGGTAGAATAATTTTTTCAACCATTGAGTGCTTTCTGCATGAACCATTATATGCTCAGAGCTTAATCTATTTCACTTAGAATTAAAAAAAAAAAGACTGAAAATTCAGGCTTGTCTTATCAGTACAGTTTTATAGCCAGAGGACTAAATCTCCTTAATAAAAATTCTGGTAGTTAATGCTTGAAATGGTGCTTTTTATAAAGGCTGTAGATAATTTGATTGTATGAGAATGCTTTCTGTTTGTACATGTACACTCAGTGATATTTAGCAAAAAAAAAAAAAAAAAGAGAGAAAAGCAACATAGAAGAAGACAGGGTAAACAGAAGAAATTTGTGAGCAGGTTTGCCTTAATGTGCATCAAGTTTGCCCCTTATGGAAGTGTTGGATACAGCTGAATAGAAAAGGTTTTGAATACTGAGGACTGATACAACAGGTGTTTCTGTGCTTTGTGTTGGAACTCACAGCAGCAGCAGCACAGGGGTTTCTTTGGAAGAGGCTGGATGGTTTCAAATGCTGCAGGGATGATGTTCCTGTTGGCAGGGTCAGATAAGCAGGAGCAGTGCTTGTTTGCAGCATCATGTTCTCAGGGGGTGGCCAGGGTGTGCCCACATCACTCAGGACGGTACAGAATCCTTCAGCAGAACTTTGCAATGTCTGAGCAGTCCCAGTGA
The DNA here is from genome assembly GCA_013401375.1 of Spizella passerina. NCBI lineage: Eukaryota > Metazoa > Chordata > Aves > Passeriformes > Passerellidae > Spizella > Spizella passerina. Next base: position 19,369 of record WBNQ01062042.1, on the reverse strand, counting down.
AGGTTTATTTTGATTAAAAAGAGGTCATTTTTCCATGTAATACATTTAAAGCTATGTTTAAACAATGCAAATTATAGTTTATACTTGAAATATATACAGGTTATTGTCTGTAGTTTAAAACTTGTAATTTTTCTGGGTGCAATGCAAAGTACTCCATACACCAGGGTCACTGGTTTGCATAAGTTAATTGTCTATTGTTGAGTTTTTTTTGTTTAAGTTGGAATTATATTTACTTTTTTAAAAAGTGCTAATTTTTAGCACTCTTAATGTTGATTTGTCAGATGGCATTTTTAATGGGGCCTAGATTTTAAAGCACATGTCAGTGTATTTGTCAGCTTAATGGCTGATCCTTTGAAATTCTTCATTTAGGTGTAAGACATTGAATACCCTTCTCAGAATTTGAATTATAATGATGATATTAGAAATCTGAATCTGGGTTTCTTAATTATCAAGGCATGTCATTTATGTTCTATTTGCGACTGAAAAAACTCCGCTCCGAGAACTTGCAGGATAATTTTCTTCATGTTGTAGAAAAAGCTTCTAATGAATGATGGGGCAGCTTACAATGAGAGATTTAATTACAAAAATCTGATGAAATACACTTTTACAGTTTTCATAAAAAGAATGCCGTAAAAAGAACCCTCTCTTTGAATAGGAAAGATTTAGGTAAACCTTTTAATCATCTATTGTCAAGCCTTTAATATCCCCTTTTGTTATCTGACTGGAAGAAATTTTCCATTTTTCTTTTCTCTTTGTGAGATTCATGAGCCTTACTAAATGTTGGGTCACCCAGGGCAGAACCTTTTTCTGCACTTTGAAACAAGAATATGAATGGTTTTTTCACTTGTAATCTAGATAATGATAAAGAGAGGGATGAACACCCACACCTGCAACCTTGCCTTCATAAAAGAACTATACATTTCTTATAAAGCTGTGACTTTGAGCAAGTTCCTAAGTTGAAACCCATAAAAATGTTCTACTGTTCCAGGGATTTTCAATCAATAAGAATGTGCTGTCCTGTAAAAGCGACATTAATGCAAAGAGTGTCATAATGATGTAAACTGTATTTCTTGTCTAGAAAATAAACCCTGGGCTGTATATTTATATTTGTTGACTACAAAATAACGAAAAAAGCCTCAGTGTTTGTAAGAAATCCCCATTGCCCTTTGCATGACTGTTGTGGTACATCACATGAATACACATGAAATGACACTTGGGTCAAGTGGGTGATGGAACTGTGGAAGTTACTTAGCAGAGCCATAGCAATTATATTTGACTTGCATATTGTGCTGGTATATCAAGATATTAGGGTGTGGTTTCATTTGGAACTTAAGCAGGAAAGATTTTGGTCCTAAAAAATAAGAAATATTGTGACCAACATTATTTTGACATCTGAAAATGTAATTTCAGTATTGAAGTACCATTTTACAAGGAAATTTTCAGCAACAGTGAAACAATATTCTGAATTCATCGGTGAAAATGCCCCAAGTCCTCTAATTTCTATGACACAAGTAAATAGAAAACCATAGTTTAAAGTTGCCCTTTCCTCATTAGTTCTAACAGAAATTATTCAAGACTCTGGGTTTCATTTTGCTGTAGCATTTCATTAAGCACAGGAGTAAGTTCTTTGCAGGATGTGCTTCAGAGCCAGCAGCCCATCCTTTAGCCTGCTCTTGATACTTCCATTTGAGCAGGGCTAAAATCTATTGGTTAGCCTACAGACTTTATAGGGTCTGGAAACACAGATGACATCTAAAAAATTTGGCTTTCCAGCAGAATTTTAAACACATGTGTAGCTCTTTATGCAATGGGTTTGACTGTATTAGTATTATTAAGGTAATTAATATTATGAGTAATTATTATGAAAGAGGCTATTATTAATCTGATGTAGTGGAATTATGTTCCATTAAATTAAGTGTTATTTAATTTCTGCTTTTAAATTATTACCTGAGTTATACATTTGTTATCATTTTATTCAGTATTTCAGTCCTCTCAAAAAATGGCTTTAATCTGTTTTTCCATTGATGACTTGGGTTTCAAATCATCAGTCTCGTTTAAGATTTTGCTTATGCCATCAGCTCAGCTTCTGAGATCCTTTCAAACATTTAAACTTTCCTTATGAGGAAATATTAGCTTATTTCCCTTTCCATTTTAGTAGGAACTTTCTGATTGACCAGTACAGAGTGTTTATTAGTAGTGTGTGTCCATACAGCTTCCTCAAGGGAAGGCCAAGCTCAAAAATGCCTTGTCTGCGTTTGGTGGGTTCTGTAGTTACTCCACGGTCTTATGTGACTAAGACAGTGTTAGTTTTGTCTACTTTTAATCTCCTTGTGTTTCCTATGAATATTCCATCAAAAAGAAGCAGTTGAAGTCCCATGGGGTTACCAACACTTACCAGGATCTCCTGCTTGCACAAAGAGGGAATATTTAGTCCTGCTCAACCCTCTCTAGGAATCTGCTTGAGGGGGAGGTTTGGACAGAATGACCTTTAGAAGTCACTTCCACCCTCAACTCTTCTGATTTTGTGGTTTTCTGTAGAATCCTATAATGGTTTGGGCTGGAAGGGACCTCTAAAGGTCTTAAAGTTCAACCCCCATGCAGTCAACAGGGACATCTTCAACCAGATCAGGTTGCTCAGAGCCCAGTGTCTGCCCTGACCTTTAATATTTTCAGGGCTGAGACATCTACCACCTCTCTGGGAAATCTCTCAGTGTTTCACCCCTCTATGTGTAAAAAATGTCCTTTTTCCATCCAGTCTGAATCCACCACGACCCTGTGTCCTATTGCCACAGGCCCTACTGAACAGCCTGTCCCACCTCTGTTGCAAGCCCCCTTTGAGAACTGAAAGGGTTAAGGTCTCCCTAGAGGCTCTCATCTCCAGGCTGGACAAGCCCAGCTCTTTCAGCCTGTCCTCACAGCAGAGATGCCCCAGCCTTTGGGCACCTTTATGGTCCTGCTCTGCGCCCCCTGACAGATCCACGTCCACCAAGGGCTCCAGAGCTGGGCTCCAGGTGGGCTCTCACCAGAGTGGAGGGAGGGGAGTAGCTGAAGAGGCTTTGGGACAGTTTCTGGCATTTTCTCTCCATCAGCCAGAGCCCACACTGGAGAAGGAGCAGCCCAGTGTCTCTCCAGGGTGCTTGGTCGCCTGATGTGCTGTGATGCAGCACATGGCTGCAGTGGAAGAGCGGAGATAACCAGCCCCATTCTTCTGTGAGCACAAAGATTATGTTCTTCTGGTAATGGGGCTTGCACAGGGATTATAATGAGAGCTCTCTTTAGCCCAGCTTCTCAGCATAGAAAATGCTCTGTCCCCACAATCTATTCCTGTGTTTCATGGCTTTGTTTATCCCAATAAGACCATGAAGCTTTGAGAGTGTGCACCATCTGTTTCACACTGTGGAACACATTGGTGCCAGCAGAAGACAGTATGGATATAGCCAGAGATAATTATCCCTCCCTGAAGGATAACCAGTTCTTTCCAAGCCATTTGGTACAGATTGTTGACTTCCCCTCATTTTTAAATCTCCCTTCCTAAATCTCCTTTTCTAAATCATAGGAGATAGGATGTGAAGATTTACAGCACATGCCTTCTTAGCAATGATTTACTATCTTTCTCTTTAGTGATGATCCTTGTTGTCTAAAGAGAAAAGCAGTTAAATACCTGTTTCATAGTCTGTTTCCTTTACTTCTTGTATCATTGTCAGCTGAGTGTGCTTCACTTGTCTTTTGTCAATTTGTCTTCAGGAAAAAAAAAAGAGAAAAAGCTTAGCTGTGTTCCATTAAAAGGATTTTTTTCCCTCTATGTGTCATTTATAAACTATGGCTTTCATTGATAAAGTCACAAAGCAAATTACCAGATATCAAATAACAGATTCGAAATAGCAAAAGAACAAAGTATAGATAAGTGATGCTTATCTAGTGCATAAATTTATGAAAGCCTTGTTTATCTATTGCAATAATGGATCTTTTCAGAACCACAATCAGTGTTTTTAGAACACGGTGGGGGGCGGGGGCAGGCAGAGATTTTTCCCCTGATGTCCAACTCGTAATGCTCTTACCAAATACCTTTTTATGTTTTTGGATAGTGTTTTGTGACACACTGAAATTACACAGTGCAAGTTGTTTGATGTTTTTGTTTAACTCTCTCAGGAAAAATCCTGAATTTGCTTGGTTAACCCCCCTCACAGTAAAGGAGTCACTTTCTGCTCCATTCTACTATTCAAACTGCTCCTGTCTTACTAACTCTCCCTGTTTACATCTTAGTAAAGAGACTCAAATGAGCTGCTTTTCTTCCTTAGACGCTGGAATAACCAAGTCTCTCATTCAATAATTGTGCCTAGATTCTGATTCACTTTATAGTTACTCTTTTTTTTCCTGACATGCTTCTGCAGTGAGGCACACGTATTATTTTGAATTGAAGAAAATTAAATATGAATAATAAAAAAATAATAATCTGTACTTACAGCTTCAAGTTTGGAACAGTAAAAATGCAACACATTAAAATGCATTTCTTTGATCATTATAATAATGTGAGTTCAATAGTATTTATATGGTCTTAGCTTTTTATGCCTGGAGTAAAAGGTTGGGTGGGTGCTACAAAGAGTTGAGCTGGTTGAGAATGAAGTTGGATCATGAATCTTGTTTATGTTGAGTAAGGACAGCACTAAAGAGAACATGGAGAATTACAATTTTCCATTTCTGTGTTTTGACTTTTGGGAGACTGTGAGGTATTTTCTATACAGAAATTATAAAAAGTCACAGCTTTTACTGTCTCCAGAGTGGAATACCTGAATGAGAGTTAGGCCATGAGTATTTTGGAAGTGGCAGACAAAATCCTCAGCTGCCCAAGTGCTGTGTGCAGTGCACAGCCTGCTCACTGAATAACTGTAAGCAGTGGAAAAGGAGCAGAGCTCTGAAGCCTGGAAAGCTTCAAGCAAACAATTTGAAATATAAATGTGTTTGGGTTTTGCAAGCAAGAATATGCTTTTTTGAAGTTTTTTGTTTTATTTTGTTTTGGGTTTTTTTGGTTATGTTTGTTTTTGTTTTGATTGTGAAGTTAATTGGACAATTGAGATTTTTCAGGTAGGCTGAAAACTATAGAACTCTCTTAAGTCTTCCCTCCCAATTATACTGTAGTTAATGTCATTAAGTGAGTGCTCTCAAAAATACTAATAATCACCATTTAAAATGCTGATCTTTGAAGTTGGATTGCACTAAGGAAAAACAGAAGATACTGAATTTTGAGCCATGAAAGGAAACTTGATTTTTCTAGTTTGTCCTATTTTTGGAAGTCAGGTTTTACACTTTTTTTTTCCTATAGGCTTTATTAATACTAATTGAACTTGATGAATGTTTATTAAGAACCCCACTCCTAAGTATTTGGAGCTTACATAACTTCAATTAAAGAACATACTCTCCCACCCACTGAACAGGCACTATTATAACATAGCTTTGAAGTCTAAACACTTGTGAAATGAAAAACAAGGTGTAAACTGTCCTCCACTTCTCCTCCTCCTCTTCTCCAAACCATTATATCTCAAAACTTTTGCAGTGTAAAATACTTGCAGGCACTTTTCAAGCATCACAGAGAATATTTTTGTGAAAAGAATCCTTCTCTCACCTTTGTCTATAATAGTTTCTGCTTTTGCAATTCACCTTGAAATAAATGGTTTTTTTCTTTAATTTCTTTTTTTCTAGACCTGTCTCCAGCTTTTGTAGGTTCATGACCATATCACAGTCACAACTTAACTTACTCTTGAATGGTTCTTAGTTTTATTAGAGTGGCTGGCATTGACTTTGGGCTAGAAACCAACCATTTTCTGCTTCTCAAGTGTTTGTTCCCATGGCAGGGTGTAATGCTCTTGTGCACTCTGTTTTTCTCACCTTCAGGCTTCCACCCTCAAGCTTAATATAGCATCAGCTTTAAATAACTCTCTCTTGTTAGTAAAACCTATAAAAACTATATCCTATAGTTGTCCAGAAAGTTCTCTCAACTCATTTTGTTCCACTGTGAATAATTACTTCTCAGACTCCCATATATATTGACATACCTAGATTTTTGTACCTAATAACAAATTATGTGTTTTTATTGTGTGTATTATCCAATTCTCCATCAATGAATTGAATCATTTAGTGAGGAATAAGTCATGTGATGTTTCTATAGGCTTTATTGTAAACAAAGTAGTTGTAAACAAAAAATATAAAAAATAGATTTTTTATATAAAAAAATATAGAAGAGTTTCAAGATTCTCAGGAGAACCTGAAACTTCTCAAGGTGTTGATTGTATTGAACTCAAAAGAGTTGGGAACTCATTAAAATAAGAAGCTTATCTAGATAATCTTATGATCCTGGCATGGTGACTTGATGGACTGAGCCAAGACTCCCTGGATAGTTTTGTTGTTCTGCTGAATTCTTGTATCCAGCTGGCCTGGGGTTCTGCCTGATGGCTCCAATTTATGTGTGATGTTTCCTTCAGTTATTTGAAGTTCTGTGCAAAACATCACCAGGAGAGAGCCATCTGGGACAATTCTTTCATCTGCAGGAGATCTCTTCTCACGAAGTGCCTTCTCTACTGAAAAAGGGTAGAATTTGCTCCTAAACCAGGAGCTACCTGGGGAAGCTGCTGAGACCCCTGAGCCTCTCTCAATGTTATTGAAGCATTGAAGGATCAGGAGTGCCTGTGAGGTGGTAAATGCTTGGCACAGGCTGCCTGAGGGAATCTCTGGGACTGGCTGAAGGTCTCACCTGAGAATTCCTGTAGCTGTCATGCTGTGCTAAGTCAATTAGGGTTTCAGCTAATCACCTCTCAAGCTGCTCCATTTCCTCCCATGGAAGGGGGCTGCTAAACTTCCTAGGTTATATCCTTAATTCCCATGTGTTTCCTGGCAGCATTATCTGGTGCTAGCTCCAGTATTACCTAGTACTTTCTGGAGCTTTCAAAAACAACACAAAACCCACAAAGATTAATTGTTTACTGCACTGGGATTGCATGTTTCTCTGTGCTTAGACCTGATTCTTCTCACACATACATGCAATGATGCCATCTGTCACTGTATTTTAAGGGGTGATTAATGTCCTCTAAATGAAACAGCTTTGCATTCCTCAGCCCACAAAATGGCAGGAAAAAGGAGTAATATTTAATAGCATGCTACTCTATTCATTTCTGCTTAGCTGTTCTAAATGAGAAAAAGGTGGTGTAGAATACAAATTCTGAAGTTTTCCTGCCTATAGGATTTGGGTTTGCTTAATGTGAAAACTGACATTTTATACTCCTTAATCTGAGTTTTTCATCTAACATGACTAAAAAACCCCCACGTAATTATGTATTCCAGGTAAAAATTGTTTTTAATAATGCATTGAAAGTTTCAGAAGAATCAAACAAAAGTGAGCTGAAAGGAATTGCACTAGCAGAAAAACCTTCAAAGCAAACCCAATAAGGAGACAGAAAAAAAACAAAAACATTGCGACTTAGATTTCTGAGAATATTTTTTATTTGCAATTGACTTCAAGTTTAATGCTTTAAAAAAATGAGCTGAATAACGTGTAGTCAAAAGAAAAAAATTCACATGAATTCAGGACTCTTATCAGCACGAGAGATGTTTCAGAACAGACTGTTTAGGTAAACAGCTGTCATGTTTATGATCAATATCTGTAAGGAACCATGATGTCATGGTTGATTCTAAACTGTTTCAAGTCAATGTTTCTGGTTAAGTAAATTTCATTAGTAGATATTTATCAGGATGCTGTGCCAAGCACTCGAGATGTGCAGTGCAGCCCTTCCAGCACAGCTCCCAGGCAGGCTGCAGTGTGTTCCACAGCTCCCAGGCAGGGTGGGCAGTGTGTTCCACAGCCCCCAGGCAGGGTGGGCAGTGTGTTCCACAGCCCCCAGGCAGGGTGGGCAGTGTGTTCCACAGCCCCCAGGCAGGGTGGGCAGTGTGTTCCACAGCCCCCAGGCAGGGTGGGCAGTGTGTTCCACAGCCCCCAGGCAGGGTGGGCAGTGTGTTCCACAGCCCCCAGGCAGGGTGGGCAGTGTGTTCCACAGCCCCCAGGCAGGGTGGGCAGTGTGTTCCACAGCCCCCAGGCAGGGTGGGCAGTGTGTTCCACAGCCCCCAGGCAGGGTGGGCAGTGTGTTCCACAGCCCCCAGGCAGGGTGGGCAGTGTGTTCCACAGCCCCCAGGCAGGGTGGGCAGTGTGTTCCACAGCCCCCAGGCAGGGTGGGCAGTGTGTTCCACAGCCCCCAGGCAGGGTGGGCAGTGTGTTCCACAGCCCCCAGGCAGGGTGGGCAGTGTGTTCCACAGCCCCCAGGCAGGGTGGGCAGTGTGTTCCACAGCCCCCAGGCAGGGTGGGCAGTGTGTTCCACAGCCCCCAGGCAGGGTGGGCAGTGTGTTCCACAGCCCCCAGGCAGGGTGGGCAGTGTGTTCCACAGCCCCCAGGCAGGGTGGGCAGTGTGTTCCACAGCCCCCAGGCAGGGTGGGCAGTGTGTTCCACAGCCCCCAGGCAGGGTGGGCAGTGTGTTCCACAGCCCCCAGGCAGGGTGGGCAGTGTGTTCCACAGCCCCCAGGCAGGGTGGGCAGTGTGTTCCACAGCCCCCAGGCAGGGTGGGCAGTGTGTTCCACAGCCCCCAGGCAGGGCGGGCAGTGTGTTCCCCAGCCCCCAGGCAGGGTGTGCAGTGTGTTCCACAGCGCCCAGGCAGAGTGTGCAGTGTGTTCCACAGCTCCGAGGCAGGGTGCGCAGTGTGTTCCACAGCTCCCAGGCAGGATGCAGTGTGTTCGACAGCTCCCAGGCAGCATGCAGTGTGTTTCCCCGCCCCACAGAGGGCTGGAGAGTCACTTTTGGAACTGCTTGCTCTTGCATTTTCTCTGCATGGAGAGGAGAGCAGGCCAATGGAACGCATTTCCTTCTCACAGCTGTGTTTGGAGTTGTTTGGATGTGAATCAGAGCATGCCGAGTTGCTGGGATTTCAGTTTTAGTTTTTCCAGCTCTGATTGTAAGCTCATGATTTTAATTAACTACTTCTCTTTTTCTCCTAATTAATTCTTTCTTTTGCTTTTTTGATCCTTCAGTCTCATCCTCTATTTTTGGGTTCCTGTAATGCATATATCATTGTATTTTCAGCCTGCATACGCAGTTTGTAATTTTGATGCTGCTCCAAACCCTCAATTAGGTAAGCCATATGTTCAGAAAAGCAGTTTCAGAGCACAACACATCGAGAAATCAGAGCCCTGAACTAGCGTTCAGCTGACACAGTGGTTGCTGCCCACCTCCCTGATTTGAGTTTGGTCGGGTGCAGAGCATTTGGGGTGCCTGATAAAGTTTCTGGGCTGCAAAGAGCAGTTTAACCTCTCACACCAGTAAAACTGGTCACTGAGCCAAACCTGATTTGTTGTTATGCAAATTTCCTGTTTCTGTTGCAATCCTGAGCCGCTGCTGTTTGCAGCCCCCCCACTTTTCCCTAATGCTTTATGGTAATATGAAACCAGGAGAGTGAATAAAGACCTGGCTTTAGCCCATAAGAAAACCAAATGTCTCTGGCAGGGATGTGCAACTGTGGGGGTGATGCAGGTCTTGATTCTAGGAAGAATTTAATGCTTTGCTCCTCATTGGTGGTGTGGGCTGAAGGCGGCTCATGCTCCCTAAGGAGAACTTTATTTTCCCAGTGACCTCCAAATCTGAACAGTGAAATTAATCCATTGCTGCTTCTGTGTGAATAAAGTACAATAATGATCAACTGCACATATGGTAAAAGCTGTTTGTTGACGGCACCTGCTTGAGCAATGTTCCTAAGATCAGGTTTAGTTTCTCTAAAAAAAAAAATCAGTAAAGAAAAATTGGGTTTCTCAATGAAAATATCTAAATAATGGGAGATTTGTTAAACCTCACAGTTATATAATTGCAGTTCTGGCATAAAGGCACAGAGAAGTGCAAGAATCAGCTCTCTGGGGATACCAGTGGAGTAATTTTTAAACTAAAGGGTACTTGATTAGCATTCTTAAGTAGACAAAGGGGATCAATAAAGGCTATACAAAATATTACAGGACATTTAATTAATAAGGAAATTAAGAGATCATTAAAGGATCTTTCTTTGATGAATTGAAGTAGAGCAGAAAACCTCAGGAAAAGGAAAAGAAGTGGACTCCCTCAAGAGGCAATACTTAATTTGCTCCCTGGAGTATTGTGGCTGATAATTGCTCTGGGAAATTTCTGAATTATGACAAGAACAAGTAATTAATTTCATTGCAAATATTTTTCTTTTATAAATTATTTTTCAGCTTTGTAATAAAAGACTCCAGCTACTCTTGGCTATAATATGGTAAATTTGTGAGAGATTAAGATGATTGTACAGTGTTTGCTATGGTTATGTATCTGTCACTAAAAGAATTGAGTTAAATAAAACTTGGGCAGACTAAAGCCCACGTCGTTCTTGGAAATCTTATGGAGGGAAAAATGGGTGTGAAGGGCAATATTTATCTGCAAGGATTATTTTGGGAAGTAGTGTCATGAAGTGCCCAGACATAGAAGTATTCTGGTATTATTTGTCAGTTTTATATTAGTCATTAGAAGAAATATCTTCACCAGAAGGATGATGTAGCGCTGGAACAGGTTTTCCCAGGAAGGGGCTTAGTCACCACTCCTGCAGGCTTTTCCATGAGGTCAGGTGTGGCACATAGGGACAGGGCTCAGTGGTAGTTTGGCTGTGTGTTACAAAGGGTGTAATGGATAAGTCCTTGCCTTTTGCCAGGCCCTGGCAGCAGAGGCAGGAGCTTTATTGAGGCAGCCAGTGCCCCAAAACCCCCTCTCTTTCCCAAGTTCTGTAATAATGGTGATTCAGTCCACTATAGAGTGAATTATTTATTCAATAGACACAAAACTAACAGACATGAGACTTAAACTAATACTACACAGGAATAAGGAAAAAAGAATCTACTAGTAAACAAATGCAGCGCTGGGTTAAAGGTGCCTGTTGATGTTACAGCTAGCAAAGAAATAATGTAATTTAGCTTTCAGTGTACCTTACCTTCCAGTGGTTGGTGGGCACACATCAAGATCCTCACCATCAATCCCCAGGGAAGTAACCATGGAATCTGTGTCCAAACTCTGGGAGAAGTCTCAAACCCTTGTTAGGGTGTAAGAGGTCTCTGTGATAACTTGTGTGTCGTTTATAGTTTCTAAAACAGCATCTCTCAGTCAAAAATACTTCTTGTATCTCTTCCTACATCTGCTCTCCAGATTAAGATGTTGATTCTGAGCCCTTTTGGGGCGAGAGCTGCCCCCTTGCTGGGCCTTTCAGCCCAGGTGTCTCTTCATGCACCAATTGTCGGTGGTAGAGAGGATTGGGGGTGTGGATGCCCTGCCACTCTGTGCTGGCTTGGCACTTGGAGGTTGAGCTTGATGATCTTAAAGGGTTTTACAAGCCAAATGATTCTGTGATTTCCTTCCTGAGTCAGCCCAGGATTTGTATTATTTGTAATTTGTCTTCTGGAGAATATCCTGCACTTGTCTTGCAATCTACATGAATATGACATTTATGATCAAAGATTCAAGAGAGAGGTGTGAGGTTCTTCCCAGTACAACTGGATAGAGAAGGTTATACATGATCTTCTTTGTCCAAACATATAAGTTTTATTTTCCCAGGGAAAGTGGGGAAAAAAGGTTAAAAAGAAGAAATTTTCTCAAAGTTCAGTTCATATGAGCAAGCCAGAAAAGCTGGAAAGGCAGGAGGTTAACTTCTTTATCACATAGAACATTTCATATTAACATCCTTTAAATCTCTGTAAATTAGGAGCTATAAATGATCTATCAAATGATTTATTTTCAGAAACAATATTTTATATGTCTCTTATAATTTGTACCTCTTTTAACCTCATTAAAATCCAAGGAGATCTATTTTTTATGGCCAAGGGAATAGTGAAGGACAAAGTAGTGTCTGTCATTTTAATATAGGAAAGCAAAAGGGTTCTGCAAGTCATTTCTACTGAGAGACAGAATTGGTGTGCTGTAAGTCTCATGAATTACCATTGTTATGAGAACTAAAGGACACTGGATCAGCTAATTAGGACTTTACAAAAGTCTCTCATATAGCAGCCCCAAAAATTAATTGGAAAAATATCTATGTGATAATGTTATGCCAGTATATTCACAGTATATTCTAATTACTTCCTTCATTTCATTTGTTTCACTTTTTCTTTTTGCTTTCTCAGCAAAACTGCCAATTTCCATTTGTTCACACACATATTGCTGTAGGCATGTGTGCTGTATATGAAGGGTATATTTTATTGTTGAATTTGCCAAATGTTAACTTTTATTATGAAATTATATCCATTGTTACAGAGAGATTATCATTAAGTCACCTAAAGTTACTTCTGTTCTAGTTCCAGTAAAAATGTTTTTTAAAAAACCCAACATATTTAAATTAATGCAGAAGAAAGAGAACAAGAAAGCATTTGCTTTATCTGTAGGGAATAGCCAAGATTTGGAGGGAACATATTTTAAATCTTAGTTTTGCAAATCAATTTAGTTTGACATTATGACAAATGCTTGATGTGTTATCATCTCAAAACCCTCTAAAAGACAAAGTTGCTGCAGAACTTGGTGGTTTTGTCCACTAAGATTAGAATTTTGAAAACCTTTGGAAATAGGGAGCAGAGTTCATAATGTTTAAAGGCTCCTTTGAAAACTCAGTGCTTAATATATACCCAGAGTAAAAATGAATATTTTGAGGGTTGGGTTTTTTCTAAACTTTTGATGTTGATCTGATGGTCCTTAGGGGACAGGTAAGGACCATCAGGTTTTCCCTGATGGTCCTTACCTGTCCCCAGTCTCAAATCTATTTTCCTGCTGTTGTCCACAAAGGTATCAAGTAATCCCCGGTGTGCACTCTAGGTTTGAAGAAATCTGTGAGCAAATTAAATTCAGGTATTTTACATCCTCCAAGAAAAGCTTTTGGCTGAGGCAGAGAGTGCAGGATTGGTGATGGCAGCAGTTGTTGACACTGAGACAGGAACTCTTGAAATAAATGGGAGAAGCTGATGGGAGCAATAAAATGCAAGTGTGTGCAGTGTGCTCTGCTCTGACCTGCTGTCATCACCACCTTCATAAAACAGCAGTAGCTTATTCACTTTTTTGTCAATTCTAACAGGGAGTTCTTGGTTTCATTTTTTTCCAGGGGTTTTCTGCTGTGCTCTCCAAGCCCATGGCTGGCTGGTCTGCAGGCTGGGAGGTGCTTCAGGATTGTCCTCCCTGGGTGACCCTGGAGCACTGCGGAGCTGCTGGAAGGCCCAGAGGGATGGGTGAGTGAGGGCAGGGGAGAGGGGAGCTCTGTGGGAGTGGCAGCATCTGTCAGAAGGGCAGAGAAACCCTGGCACATCTCAAGGACTGTCCCAGGTCCTTTGACATGCTGCAGGCTCTGCAGTGCCAGGGTCAGAGCAGCAATCTGAAGGGAAGGTCCTGTTCTGTGCTTGTAACAGGCTGAGGATCAGTGTTCCCCTTCCCACTTGTGTTTCAAGTCATTTCTGTAGTTCATAGTTCGCGCCTCTTGTCTGTCACAATGAAACTTAAGCTTTAGATTTTCAGCTTTGGAGGGTCTGATGTCTGTAAGGAAAAAAGAAAGGCACAGGTGTATCAAAGCTAGGGGTTGCTGAGGGGAGCATCAGAGGGAATTTCTCCCACATTTGAAGTAGCCTGCATGACAATCTGGCAGATAGCTTCCAGTCCTCCCTCTCTTGCTTTGCATAGCTCTGCATATCAGCAAACTGAAATGTTTGAAAATTGATTGTGTTGACATGGAAAATATTTGAATTCACTTAAAACTTCCAGTAGCTTTGTTCGGTAGATATAAGGTAATTGAGGTTTAGTTTTTCTGGAATATTTGTTTAGTATCAAGCCCAGATTCCAATTCTTTATAGAGCTATAACTGGAGAAAATAATCTGGAGTCCTGAACAGGAACTGAACTATAGTCAAATTTTGTCCATATGACAGACAAGTAAATGACTTCTGCCATTCCCTTCAGTATCTGTGGCAAATTAAATGAGCTGCAAGGTAATTTTGTCCATCTGTGAGAAGGAAAAATAGGTCTAATTTTTAAAAGTTTGTGTGAGTACTAAGGTAAATGGGCTAAATTAGTTTTAGAATATGAATGAATTCTAAGAATTTGCACAACAGATTAAAATGCTCTTTTGCTGTCAAGCATTCTGGTGATAACTGATAAGGAAATAAATGTCAGTATGACTGATTCAGAATAAGCTGTTTGCAAGACAATAAAGAAACAAGAATTGCTTTTTAAAGGTAAGTTGCTCAGTTTCCTGCTACATTATTCTCATGTTAATGCCAAAGCAAAGTTACTGGGTATTGCCACACAAACTTTTACCTTGTCAAACTGTTTGTTAGATCACCTTGTAAAATCAGCTATTATTCTATCAGTTGTGCCTGCCTACTCCAAAATGAGTCACCTTTCAGGGACCTTATCAGTGCTTTCAGCAGCTCCTTTTCTGCCACCAGGCAGGTTCTGGTTACAGCATGCAGATGCAGTCTGTGGAGAAAAGTTGTGATTAGAATTAAGGACACTCTTTTTCTCCACTTTGCAACTTCTATAATTTCATTGAAAAATCTCTATTTGTTCTAGAGTGACATTTTCATAGCATTTGAAAAGATGGGGAATTCACTGTTCAGTTTTAACTGGAAACAAAGACCATTAGTAAATCACTATTTTCACTCCTCCTTCTACCAGAGCTATTTTCCTGGAGTACTCAAAAGACTTGTATTAGGGTGAGTAGCAGCATAGAGGAGGAACATGTGTTTTTGATTATGCAACAAATAAGAATTTCTGCTGTGTTTAGTGCATATGAAAGGTCTTATCAGCTGCTATATTAAATAAATTAACTTTCTTTTGATTTAGTCCCAATGGGCTTTATTATGATTCCAGAACAGTCCTTGTCACTTGCCAGTTACTCTACCATTATTTTTAAAGAATATTTTCAGGTGATTAAGTATTCTCCTAATTAGTGATCTTCTTGCTCATACATTTAATTATTATTTTATAACTGGATTAATATTCTTGCAATGTTACCCAGAGTTGTTTTTTTTCTTACTTCTCTTGAAGAAAGGCTTTATTTGGTATTGTTTTCAATGTGTAGATTTACAGAATCAGTCTTAGGGTGTTAAACTGTGACCTCAGTCCAAAAGTGGAGTCATGCACTTAATTATAACTGTGTAAGTACATTTTTAGACTTCAGTGGCAATGAATAGTTGTTTAAAGCATGCAACTGGGAATAATTGATATGGTGTGTAAGGGGTTTAAATCTGAGTCAGAAGCACATAAATATTATGGGTCTTGAATAAACAGAAGTTAATTTAACAAAAAGTCGTAGCAGGGAAATTGATTTTGGGGTGTGGTTTATTGATGTGCTAAGGTTGATATCAGGGAATTTTACAAATTATAAGGATTTATATAGTCCAGAAACATGGTGTGAATGAGTTTGGGAAGTAGGAGAAAGTAAGAAAACAGAAAAATCCACTCTTGCTGTTAAGTCCATTAAGTAGACTTAATGCCCACAGCTTTCTCACTGGCTCCTTTATTCCAGTTTATTTATTTTTTTATTTACTTACTATTATTTCCCAGCCTGTGCTATGGGATTAGTGTCTTTTTCAAATAAAAGTTTACAGGCCAGGCTCTGTCCTGTCTCTTTGAACATTCTCTGCACTTGGATCTTTCATTCCAAGCTGTTGATTTGTATTCCAGAGAACACTTTTTCCTTTAGATGCACAGCTTTGTTTTGAACGTTGTCACTAAACATTGGTCTGAACCTTTGCACCAGACTTCTGTCCCAGCCCTTTGCCAGGTCTTGCTGCAGCCGTGGTGTCCCATTCTTTGTGACAGTGTGGCCCTGAGTCAAGCTGCAAGCCTGTCCTTGTCCCAGCACTGTTGTCATGAAGAGAGGTGCCACCCCAAATTTTCTTTGGGTATTGTTTAACAGTCCTTATCAGGCTGTTTGTTCTAACATTGCTTCCTGTTGTTTTAAAATTTAAAATCATTGAAGGCATTTCTTGGAGTCCAACATTCTTGCCTTCCCTTTGAGAGGCATTTATTCACTAAGAATCATCCATGGATTTTATTTTGCACAGGACAAAAGGAGTCAATGATCATCTTGTTTAATGGTTGAGGAAATACAGAGCATGGCAGCCTCTGAGACCTGGACAAGCCCTGTATCAGAGAAGGAACAGCAGGCTTTTCAGTTGCTGTTTTCTGTTGTTGGCTTGCAGGCATAAAACTTGTTTTGTTTGCTGTTTTTGACATGCCCATGTGTTTGGTTGGTGTCTGCTGGAGAAGCCATTGGTGTGTTCTGAAGGGCACAGCAGCTCATGCAAGGCGCTACAATGCAATGGTTGGGTGTTTGCTATGTCATGTATAAAAGGATTCCTGGATGTTCTGTGCAGTGTGTGCAAGCTGCCCGTGTTCACACAATGCTCTGAGCAATCCCAACATCTGCTCTCCTGGGAGTGCCCTGCTCTGTCACTTGGTGTCAGCTCAGGAGCCACGCTGGGCCCTTGCGACAATTCCATCTGCAATGCTTGGCTCGGCAGGAAGCCTTGCTGGGCCACGCTGATTCCCTCGTGTGTCACCTTGTCATCTCACAGCACCACATCATAATGTAGATAGTTCTCTGTGTTCTTTTCCCCTGACAGCAGCTGGAAGTGCCTTTCATCTGGAACATGACTTCTGCAGCACAAAGGGCCATCTTAGTAAACAAAACAATCTGCCTTGTCTGCAACACCCACTTTGTTTCCTACTGATCTAAAAATTATTTTGTGACTTGACAGGCAGAAATGTCCTGAGTAACACCTACTGGTGAAAGGTTTAAATAGTTTCTACTGGAGGACTATATTTTAAGTAAATTCACCAGTTTACATTTGACTGTGCTAAAGCAGTCTTGTTCAATAATACAAGATGTTATGCATTGCTTGCAAAACAAAATGTGGGTTCTCTAAAGTTTGGAAGCATGTCCAGGTATCTGTGTAGAGCCTATGGAATGTGCTTCTGGACCTCAGAAGGGAGGGAGAACAGTGAAGACTAATCTGAGTTGTTCTCAATCCTAAATATGTTAATATGTAATAGTTTGGGGCTGAATTCTTTTGTTTTGGGGTTTTTTTAATAATTTTTTTTTGTGTCAACAAGTAAAGATGCCAGTGCATAATTTGCAAGTAATACTTAACAGATGGTCATGATCTTTTAAATTGCTTGAGGTTGGAACAGCATAGTGTTCTTATATATGGATTAGTGTCTAGGGAGAAAAGAGGCTCATTTGGTCAGGAAATGTATCTTCAGATAAAACCAAATTACACTTAATGTGGCTGCTTGAATGCCAGTAACATATGCAACAAAAGACAACAATAATAAATAGGTTTTTATGCATACATTTTTGGTGGAAAAATGAGAAGGTGAAAATCTTGGAATTGTTTTTCATTTGCAGGGTTTCTTTAGCTCAATGGAAAGTAAAATGAGATATGGTTTTAAGACACTCTTTGTACTTACTTGTAAAGATTTATTCAAGGTAATCAGACAGAAAGTGCTCATCAAGATATGCAGTCTTTAGGAGAAATGTCCTATGCCATGTTTGCATAATGAGGAGTAGTGAAGTAGATTTTTTTTGCCTTTCATTAATAAATAAATGTAAATCCATAAATAAATGTAAACCTTAGGGACCAATAACCCTCTTTATTACACTACCCTTCTCTGTCCTAGATACAAGTTCTAGGAAATAAATTTTTGTCATTTCCCAGCTAAGAATTAGGATACAGTGAGGGGAAAGAGCAGTGGCTTTTTTCCTCTCCCCTGCTGCAATCAGAAAGAAATCACTGAGTGTTTTCCTCTCTCATATGTGAATCTACTGAGACACAGAAGATAATGAATGACACAATGACGTTAGAATTTTTCAAGGCTTAGTTAAAATCTCATGGAGATTCCTTGAGTTGAACACCAAATTCTCACACATTTGGTGAGACCATATTATGGTCTGTTTGGCCTGATTGACCAAACAGACCATAATAACCTTGACTGTTACCCTGGACTGTTCCAATCAGATCTTGAAATCCCTGAATACTCCTTAGAGCTGATACAGATGTGATTTATTGAATGCCTAAATAAAGTTGCAGATTTACATGATAGGCTGTATTAGAGCTGAAGGAGACATTACAAAAATGTTATTTTTTAAGGTTGGTAAATAATAATTTCCTCTATAATTGAATGGCTGACTGTAGTACAGAAAAAGCCAAAGTCCCCTGCATATAGAACCTGAAACAAAACCTGGGGAAATTCAAGGACCCGTGGGCCTTCAGGTTCTTCCTTTTTGCTCTGAAACAATGTACAGAACATTCTGGGTGCAGTTATTTCTCAAAGTAAACCATGCACAAGCCATGGCCTGCTCAGCCCTGGGCGCAGTTGGGTTTGTAAGAAGTGGCTGCTGTGATGAGCAGAGTTGTCCCTTTCCCAGAGTGCAGAGAGAAAGCAGCCTGGTGGAGCATGTGCCTTCCTCAAATCCACAAGTAATGAGCCCTGGGGGAGGAAGGAAATCCTAGCAGATATTCAGGGGTTAGGAATGCCCATAACAGAGCAGCAATTCTGTCAGATTGTGCGCTAGTTCCACTCCCTGCATTGCTGTGTACTTGACATTGAGAGGAGATAAAACATCATTTACTGGTTGCCTCAGGCAAACTCATCTAAGCGCCATATCAAGTAAATATTCAGTACAATATTGCTGTTCATGTGTTTGAAATATGAGGAAATATATTCACCCCTCAGAGTTCCTGTGTGACAGACAAAGTCAACTCAACATTTTCTGTGAAGCTGATGATGCACTGCAAGCATCCATTTTTATTGTATATCATAATTCTCAACAAGTGATAATTATGATATACAATATTTTCCCATATTGTTGAGGCATTTCATGTAATATTTACCTATATTCAGTGTATGGATATTCCTTGATTGCACCCAGGAGGGGGAAAATATTTTCACAGTAATTAATGGTCTCTGGTTTTTGTAATTTTAGTTGAATTGATGTTTTCTCAGACTGAAGGAGCAAGAAGGATAGGTATTGACAATAGATACTGGAAAGTAGGACTATGAAAAAGGCAGAAATATGAAGAGAAATAGCAGCACTGATCAAATGAGATCAGCTGTTTCTTTCAGTTTTAATCATAACTCAGATCTAGATTCTAGGGAGTAATGAAAGACGTTCTGTTAAGAATATTGGGTTTGCCCAAGAAGACTCAGCAAAACAGGGAGGCAGATGAACTGGTCTGGTTTGGGGAAATAAGCCCTCTGCAGCTCTGGAATTTGGGGGGGAGATGGAATATTGTGAACATTGGGGTAAATC
>WBNQ01062040.1:0-49434 GCA_013401375.1 Spizella passerina | reverse complement strand
TGCAGTTTCTCATTGAGTTTGTATTGTCTGATAAACAACAGAGGTGGTTTATCTTTTAAAATAATAAATTTTCCATTATTGGTAGTGTGTTTTCTCTGTAATTAAGGTATTGATTGTAAGTAAACATTTATGACAGGTCCCAAAGCAGGAGGTTTTTTCTTGGAGAATTCACCCCAGAACACCTTAGTGACTGATAAATGACAGAGGTGGTTTGTCTTTTAAAATAATAAACTTTACATTATTGGTGGTGTGTTTGCTTTGTAATTAAGGTGGGATACTTACAATCAAGGTACTTAACGTACTAACACTCAAGTAATTGATTGTAAGTAAACATTTATGACAGGTCCCAAAGCAGGAGGTTTTTTCTTGGAGAATTCACCCCAGCACACCTTAGTGACTGGAGTGAGTGCAGGAGATGCTGTGATCCCTGATAAAAATGAATGTTCTTGTAACTGAGGGAGATGAAGAAACCAGAAGAGCAATAGAGTAATTGTTCCCTTTTTAACAAATCTGATGGATCTTTAATAGCTGTAGTCAAACAACCTTTCCTCACCTCCTGTGATCATGATAGATAATCAATTGTCTGGGACAATTGATGTGTAATAAAACACCAGTTAGTGCAAGAAAACCCAATGTGTGGAGAAAGAAAGAGCCTTTAATGACTATAAGACTATTATTTAATCCCAGGATGTTCCTTGGAGAGTTCTTGAGTTTATAGAGGTGTCCCGGCCTACAATACATTAGGTTTGCAATTAATAGCTGGTTTTCACTGATGAAAAGTATTTATAAAGTGATTTAAGTATTGCTTTTTAACACAGGCAGTAAATTTAGATGTGTGTGGATCAGGTGTTTTTGCCATGGAGTTGTTGGTGTCTGGAGTGTGCACTCAGTTACTCTGGGGGAGGTGAGCAAAATGTACTTTCTCTTTTTTAGCCTTGAACTTCTCCCTTAGACACTGTGACTTTATTCAGGAAAAGTGTTCATTTTCCTTATTACCAAGAATAACAATTTGAAATCCTGCAGACCACCTGATGGAGGCCATTTATTAAGTAACATTTGAAATACATAAAGTTGGTGGCTTGGTTTGTCACTTACTGCATTTTTCCACAGCCAGCTGTGGGACCTGGGGAGTTTTTGGGAAGACTGGGAATGTGTCTGTGTGTCTGTGAGTGTGTCTGTGCTTTCCTCCCCAGAGCTGGTCACTGCTTGCATGTTTTCCGAGTTATTTTCAGTATGAATGCATTAACTTGGTTTATGTTTTAGTCCTGAGCAGCACTTAGATGGAATTTTCCTGGTAATTTTGTGGTTGTGATTGCTGGTTCTGCAGGTGTCACTCAGCTCTGGTGGCTGGAGCACAAGGGCAGTTGTATATTTTATATTTTATATTTTATATTTTATATTTTATATTTTATATTTTATATTTTATATTTTATATTTTATATTTTATATTTTATATTTTATATTTTATATTTTATATTTTATATTTTATATTTTATATTTTATATTTTATATTTTATATTTTATATTTTATATTTTATATTTTATATTTTATATTTTATATTTTATATTTTATATTTTATATTTTATATTTTATATTTTATATTTTATATTTTATATTTTATATTTTATATTTTATATTTTATATTTTATATTTTATATTTTATATTTTATATTTTATATTTTATATTTTATATTTTATATTTTATATTTTCTGTTGGAACCTGGGGGGCTCAGAGCCAAGGTAAGCAGGGAACATCAAGAGTGACCAGAAATGAGACCTGGTCTTTTCAGGACTAAACATCAGAGCCAAAAATGTCAAGATTTGCAGCTCAGGGCCGTGGGTCACTGGTGATGGGAGTGTGTGTCCCTATTTCTGGGCAGTGGTAGCCAATAATCCCAGTGTCAGCAGTGCTGTTGTGGCATTGCAGTGTCAGCTGTGGATTTTGGGAGCTGACAGCTGCTGGTTTTTCCCACTTTGTGAACTGTTCCATGAATTGATCTGGTTTTAGGTAAAACTCCACGGAACAAAAGCATGAAACCATTTTGAAGACAAGCTGTAAAAATGGGGTTTGCCCCCTCACTGGTGCATTTTGTTCTTTCCTGGGGTGAATGGACAAGACAAATCTTCACTGGAGTGTCAGAGCTGCCTTCCCAAAGTTCCTCTGTTGGGTTAATGGCCCACCTTGGTGACCATGGTGACATTAATCTCTTCTTGCATGGATTTATCAAAATTCCCAGAGCTGGGGCACATTCCTGTGTTTCAGGGGCCTGTTACAGCAGGCAGGTCCTGTGGAAGAGGAGACAATGGGTACTGAAATTGGGGTTTTTGTCTCATACTGTGGGTAACTTCCCTTTGCCAATTGTGGTTTGGTCAGGAAGTCACACAGGGGCTTCCCCAGGGCTCCCAAAGCAGCAGGATGGGATTTCTCCTGTCTCATTGTCAGTAACCTGCAGTGTGAGCAAGGCTTGGGGTGAATTGTGATGTCCTAACTGAGGGTGGTATTGTACCTCTGAAATATTTCATTCCCTGTTCTCCTTTATTTTGTTTTTCCCAAAAACTGTGAGCAGTGGCACGTCCACTTTTGAAAAGTTCCTTGAGTTCCCTTCCCTTTTCTTGTTGCTTTACCTGATGTTTTCTTCCTTCAATTCATCATTCTGTGCCAAACCAGGAATCTTTTGCATGGGGAGAGAGGAGAAAGAAATTAGAGGAAATAAAAGTTTTATTTTGCATGGAAACTTGGCAGAGTTTGATGCCAGCTCCCAGACACAACCAGCACTGGGCCTGCCTTGCACAGGGGGCGATTTAAAGAAATCCCCTCTTGCTAGACATCCTAGAACTTGTTTTCTTCTTGCTTTGTCACCTTGGAAATGCTGTGCTTTGCACCAGATTACTTTTCCTGACATTCCTCTCCCAAGCCTTTAAGGCTAATAGCTGCTGCAAAGAGCTCTTTCCTGTCTGCAAATAGTGACAGCGCTTTGCAATTCTGTGCCTGGCTCTGGCGACACTTGGCAAAGATGTGGTAATGCCAGGCTCCCCCTGGGTGCCTTTCATTGTGAAAAATTCATGGTTGGGTTTAAACCCTGGGACCCTCACACTGAGGGGCTGGAGCCCCTGGAGAGGCTGAGGATGCTCAAGTTTTCAGAATTATTTTCAGTGTGAACGCACTGGTTTGTGTTTCAGTCCTGAGCAGCCCTTAGATGGAATTTTCCTGGTAATATTGTGATGGTGCTGCAGGGAAAGGGGCTCAGCCTGGAGAAAAGGAGGCTCAGGGGGAACCTTGTGGGTCTGCACAACTCCTGACATGAGGGGAGAGCTCCGGGGAACAGGGACAGGAGCAGAGGGAATGGGAATTTCCCCATGGAAAGGGGGGTCACACCTCGGAACTGCCCAGGGAGGTTTGGAGTGCCCAAGGACAGCCTGGACGTGGCTCTGTGTGACAAGGTGGGCACTGGGCACAGCTTGGACTCGGATTTCCACCCTAAATGATTCCATCGTTCTGTGATTCACGGTCCAGCACTGTGCAGCACCCAGAATTTGCCCTCGTGCTGTGGTGAGCTGCTGCTGAAATCAGAATGGAACTGGCACCTCTGCATGGAGCCTGTCAGCGTTGGCATTCCATGGAAATGTGGCACTGCCAGCCCTCGGGAGGAATGGTGTTTAACATGCATAACGTTACTTCTCTGATCCTTGAGATGCTCTAGCAGAAAATCAGCAAACTGGGGATTTAAATAATTCTGATTTTCTCTGTTGGTCTCCCAGAACTCTGAACTGGCTTGGGTTAAAAATGTTTTGTAGGCCCCTTATGTATTTCATTTCGTGGAAGGTGGGAAAATGTCCAGCCAGTGATTGATGGGGTTTTGGAACTTGTTCAGACCTTTTACTTTAGGGTTCTTACCCTGGAATCAGATCCAGCCTTCCCTGTGCTGCAAGGCTCCTGCTGGCTTCCCACTGACTTTTTGCTCTTAAATTTATAAAGAAAAGAGAGAAGGGGAAAAGCAGCAAAAAGTAGAGCAAGCCTGAAGTATTTCAGTTGGTTCTGTGTTGAGGATGAAATTTAAAATTTCAGAACAGACAGGTCTGTACTTCCTGCTTCCTTTTTTCCCTGTCTTGTTGCCCTTCCAGGGTTTCTGTGTTTGCTGAGATTTTCATCTGGAGCCAAAATCCAGCAGATCAGGTGAATTAAATTCGAGCAGTGTTAGAGGACTGTTCCTTCTGTGAAGTTCTCAGTGAGAGATAAAAAACTTCCCAAGTCCAGGATTTTTGAGGACCCCGCTAAGCCTGAACTGGGAAATTGCAGGAACAGGAGATGTGAGCATCCCTGAGGGAGCTGGGACAGGTGGGTCCCACAAGGAGCAGATTTTCAACAGCACAGCAAAAATTCTATCAAACCCCCTCCTGATCTCTGTGCAGAAAGGGTTTGGAAAACTGAAAACTGACTTAGAAGGCAGGCCTGGTGCATCCTTAACGCTGGAGCAGCTTTCAAGCAGCTCTGTAATTTGGAATGTGAGTGACGTCAGTTCTTCTGGCCATCTGCTTAGAAAATCTAGTTGTAACTGAAAATATCCAGCCCTTTTTTCTCCATTGCTAGGTGGTGACTACACACTTATGTAATTTAACAGCTCGAATTCTTTTCCATTCTGGTGATCTCTTCATGAAGCTGGAGCGGGGAGGATGCTGCAGGGAGGGATCAGGGATTCTTCAGGTCCCTGCCCCGGGGGGAAGCCCAGGGCTGGGGGTTGGAAAATGGGATCCTCCTGCTCCTTCTGGGGCTGTTTGCTGGGTGACCTTGGGCAAGAACGTTCTCTTTCTTCCCTACCTCAGTTTCCCCTATTAAGCAGTGATAATGACACTTCCTATCTCGCAGGCATTGTTAGGATCTAATGAGTCACGCTGAGGAACACTCAGCAAGGCACAAGGTATTGTTATAATTACTGCCTGTGCTCTTCTGCTCAGTCCCTGCCTCTCCCCCCTCTTTTTTCCTGCTTGGCACATCCAAACATCCCATTCTAATGCTGTTCTTTAAATATCTGTTTGGCTGCACTGCTCCTCCTGCTCAGGTTGTAACTGGATTATAAAGTTGTATTGATGGAAAATATATATATGAAAATGCACCCTGTGATAGTGCCTGGAAAATAAAGGGAGCAGAGCTGTCAGCCATTTCCTAAAGCATTTTAATGGCAAAACTTATAAGAGCACAAGAGCAGGTTGTAAACCTAGAAACTGCATGCATTGCCATGCAACCTAATGTTCAGATAAAACATTTCTTTTTTTTTATTATTTACTCATTCCTAGTAAATAAATTTTCCAAGCAGAATAACGACAACGCTCTGTGATTCATTTTTGTTGAGCATTCCTGGTGAAAAAGTGAAATCTTTCTGTATTACTGATCTTAAATGCCAGCAGAGTCCTGGACCAAGCATCCCTTTAGTTCCCTCCCTTCCACCAGTGACCATGACAAAGAGCTGATATCACTGGGGGCAGGAATGAGAGAGAATTTACCAAGGATGAGCTGAAGTTTTAGGAGAAAAAAAATACTTCCTGCATATTCTTTATAGCTGCTCAGGTCACGCATATTAAAATTCAGCTTGGAACAGGAGGAACTACTCCAGTTTATTATTCCAAAGGAGAAAAACTAATGATAAATAAAATAGAAACCAACTGATGACAGTGTTCTGCCCCCTCCCCTTTTTTAAAAGCAAACATTACTGCAGGTAAAATGGGCTTTGGATTGGCCTTACAGGAGCTACTTTGATAAAAGATTTCAGCTCCTGTAAATACATAAATAGTGGTGAAGGGGAAGCTGAATCACTGAGTGCAGAGCTGCCCTGGCCTTACAGGAATATATGTCTGGGCTGTGTATTTGCTCCCTGACATATTTGCTTATGTGCCACCACTCCTGTGCTCTTAGGAAATAAATTAGGAAATAAATCAGTTGTCAGTGAATAAATAACAGTGAAAAAAAAACCCCTAGCCTAAAGGAAGGCTGTGATAGGCAGGAAATGCTCTCATTTGTATAATATCAGAACCAGTCACTATACAATAATTTATTTTTTTTCCCTGAAAGCTTTTCCACCTGTCATGCATAGCTGCAAAGTTTAAATGACCGTTCAGCTGGCTCCAGCAGCAGCTCTGGGAAACAGTAAATCTTTGTGTTGCATCTCCTGTTACAATGCACCATTTTGGTACATTAACACTGACTTGGAGCTCTAGAGCTTACATTTCTTTTCCTAAAGCACTAGAAAGAATGATTTCATATTAGAGGGGGGGAAAAAAGAGGAGTGGGAATTACTCAGTAGTTAGGTTTAATTGTTCTGAATCCTTCCAGTGCTTCATGAGAAAATGTACAGTGGGAAATGTGATGGAAAGGTATAATTTGACCACCTACCAGTAGGAGCTGAAAAGCAATTCCATGTCTATCAGGATTAATCACTGGCTCATTATTGAGAATCCCTTCGTGCTGCTCCTGAATCCTCCCTCAGGACAGCTCCAGCCCAGCCCTTCCCTCCCTGGAGCTCCAGCCCAGCCCTGTGCTGCCACTGCACAGGAGCCCCTTTGGTTTGGTGCCTTTTGGGGCTCTCTGCTGTGGAAATTGTGGCTGGCAGGGCAGGGCAGGGCAGCCCCCAGGCCAGCAGCATCTCCAGACACTTTATGGCCCCCCTGTCTGGTCATTTACCTCCAGCTGAACTCTGCCGGTGGACGTGGCCAAGTATTTCATTTGGACAAGGAAAAAAAGAGCATTATTGAAAGGGACTGACCTTTCCATCACCCTGTTCTGTCGTCATGGTGCTTTTATAGCATTTCTCTCGACCAACCCCTTCCCTTTTCTCAACCACACTCATTCCCCTCCTCCTCTCCCGTCCATCCTCCCTGGGGATTTGGTGGTTTCTGTTTCCTCAGACACCTGCCCTCATCCCTGCAGCTCCTGGGGCTCTGGCACAGGCTGCAGTGCTCAGAGCTGGGAGGTGCTGCCTTCCCCTCTGGGCTGGCTGAGGAGAGAGCCCAGCACAGGCATGGAGCCTCTTCTGAGCATCCCACCCCAAAACCCTGAGCCACACACACACAGCCTCCTTGGATGAGGGATGTCCTCAAAGATGGGATGAGGTTCCTGGGAAAGAAGTGTGGCTCACACCCCACCCTCAGCAGAGGTTCCAGAAGTCACCCCACATTGTCCCACCAGTGCTTCTGCAGTTTTAACCCAGTGAAGCACCAGCAAAAGCCTGGCCCATGCAAGTTCTCCTCCTGCTCCCTGTGTATTCCTTGGAGACTGCAGGATTGCTCTGCAATTTCCAGAGCAGCCTTGGGAATGGATTTCCTCTGAGGGATTTCATGGCACTCCTGGAGCCTTTGTTTTATAGGGAGAGTGGCTGTTCCTTTGTGGAGCAGGGAGTTCAGTGCCTCTGCTGAGCTGAAATCCATAGGGGAGTGGGAAATAATGCCCTGGAGCCAGGGCTGTGGCACTGAGGGCACAATTCAGGCACAGAACCTGTGGGAAATGTGTGTCAGGGAAGAGTCCAGCCTGAAAATGGGATTACTGATTTTCCCTGAGCACACAGGAAGCACCAACATCTGTGTCAGTGCAGTGGGAGCAGTGAAAATGGCAATTTATTATAGTGCATTTTTATTTTCCTTACAAAACTTCCTGGCCAATCTAGAATTAAAATTACAGATTTACAAAATACTGGCAAAGTTGTGGTGTTTCCACGAATTTGTTTTGATAAACACAAAGTACCAAACTGCTCAAAGCCATTTTCAGGGGAAGCTGAGATGCTTTTGGGGTGATAATTTACACTGAAGAGTTTTGGTTGCCACTACATTCCTGGGATTATTTGATATTCTGCATGGAAAAATTCCACCTGTCCTGCCTCAGTGCATTACACACAATTTTGGGGTGTTTTGTTGTGTCTGTTGAGGTCACCTGGACTGTACCTACGGGAATCATAATTCCAGGTGATCCCTTCTATTGCTGCTATTATTAGACATTCAGTGTTTACTATGGGCATAACTTTTGGAGATTTTTCTTCTAGAAAAATATTTTTAAATGTAAACATTTTTAATGTTTACATTTTATTTACCTAAAGCCATTCAAATGCAGCTCCCTTCCACTGATTCTTAAATCTCACATGATTTTAGGGTGGCATCCAAACTTTACATTTGCCACAAGCTTCAAGTCAAGCCCAGTGTCAGATGTGGATGTTTAAATACTGATCACATATTTCTGCTTCAAAACATGGCAGAATACCTCTGATATTTCAATAAAAGCTTCAAAACATGGCAGAATACCTGTGGTATTTCACTGAAAGCATTGCACTTGTGCATTCCTTAACCAAAGACTCATCTCTGTGAGCTTGGACCGGTAAAATCTGGATTTTCCTCCAATTTCTAATGAACATTTCAATTCAGTAATATTGAATATTACTGACAGTACACTTGGGCTGGGATGAGCTCACAGTTCTGTACAGGCTTTTTTTTTTGGGTATTTGAAACATTTTTGTTGAAATCCAAATGTGATGCTGGAATCCTGAGGAGGGGTTAATGTGAGACCTGGACAGGTGAGACGGCCAAGGCCTCACCCAGGTTGTGTTCCTGCTGGTTTTGTTTTGCACCTCTGCAAATCTGAATCCTTGTAGTGCTCCCTGTGCCTGAGCATGGGTTTGAGGAGGAGGAAGGAGGAGGAAGAGGAAGGCAGAGGAGGAGGAAGGAGGAGGAAGAGGAAGGCAGAGTTCTGCTGTTCCAGCCGCCAGGTCCTGGCAGATGGATGGAGCACGGGCTGGCAGCCAGGATTCCCTGGCCTCTCCCACATCTGGGGATGGAGCAGGGGGGCCCTGGCACGGGCTGGGGAAGGGCCAGACAGGAACATTGATCCTCCCTTTAGTGTCAGCTGGCATCACAAGCAGAGGACACAGAGGGAAAACTGCAAGCTCAGGGCTCCGTTAGATCTGTGGGATGGAGTGTGGCCTGGCTCTCCTGAGCTGTTTGTGGGATCCTTTCCAGGGAAAACAAGGAGTGTGGAGCTCAGATTTGCTCAGTGTCCCACCAGGGCTGTGTGTGCATTAGGCAGACCCTTGATGATTCCTGCAGAATGAATGATGCTGTCAATAAACCCATCAGAAAGGGTAAAATCACAGTCCAGTGATTCAGGAGTGTGGTTGGAGTGGTAAAAACCTTCCCAACAATGAAACCTGAGCAGGATGGCTCAGCCACCTTTACACAGGGATAACTTGCTTTATTTGTAATCTGCTTTTTTGGGTGCAGTTTCAGGCATTTGCAAGTAAAACATCTTTGCCCACAAGAAGGGAGTTGCCTTTCACTCTCTTCTTCCTGCCCTGGGCCTTTCTGTACATGGGGACAAATATACCTTGGACCAGATCACTTTTGTTCTGCTGAGAAATGTAATCATTAAAAGAAAGCCATTCATTAAAATAATTCTTTGGGCTTGTTGTTTCATGTGGAGGAGAAAACACCACAAAAATAAATCTGACTTATGCATGAGGCATAAAAGTGTTGTCTAAGATGTTAACAGATCTCAGTCAGCTGACGTGAGGGAGCTGGGAGAAAAGATCCTTAAATATTGCCCCTGTACAGAGGGAGCAGTGTTGCTGCAGGGGTTTTGAGAGGTCTTTGAGGATATTCAGACATTCATTTCTCTGTGCAGAGTGTTGTCCATGAACCTGGATAAACCAGCACTAAGTCACTGGTTGGCTCCAGGGTAGGAGTCTAAGCCAGTGCTAACTGATGGATGATCTGCAGGTTTTAAAGCATCTCCTCCAGGGTGAATTATTGTTCAAAAATGCCTTTCTGATGCCTGCAAGGAATCTGGACAGCCCCATGTAAACATCTGTAAGCGGAGGGTACCTGTGGGGAGCCCAGTTCTAAATAATCCTATTTTACATAGCAGTGCTTGGGTTTGAACTCAGTGATGGAGAACATAATGAGCAGGAATTCACAGGGATGTGTGAGAGGAGTCAGGAAAAGGAGCAGAAAAAGATCAACTCTTGTGGAGTGTCCAGTTTTGGAGAATTTCATCATAAAGTAACTTAAATCTTCTTTTGTTAACTCCATGCCTGTATTTAGAAAGATGAACTGAGCCCTTTTGAGTTGTTGGGAGTTTCCACAACTGGTCCTGCAGCAGTTCTCTGCAGCTATTGGCAAAGTGCAGTCAGGTTTGAAAACTGAACGTTCAACATGTACAGGACAAAACTCATGAGCTGCACCTGGAATTGTTTCCCAGCTGGAATGAATGGTGTTTAACCCTATTAAAGAATTAGGAAAAGGAGGTTCTTTGGGATTTGTAGTGTTTCTGTAGTGCCTTCTGCTGGAAAACACCAAACTCCTTCAGAAACTGGGATGCTGCTTACATTTTTATTGTTTACATTTTATTTACTTAAAGCCTTTCAAATAATGTCAGTGGCAGAGCCAGGAATAAAACCCAGTGCTGCTGACCTCCAGGCTGTGTAACTCTCAGTCCTGCCCTAAAGCTGATGGACAGATCATTCTCCTCATGCCACAAAGGATTTTAATGTTTTTTATGGCAAAACGAGGAAGAGTTATTGGAAATATCCATGAGAAGGGCATTAAAGTAGGTAAAACAGTGAGTTTTGGTAAAACAGTGAGTTCTGGTAAAACAGTGAGTTTTGCACAAACCCCAGGTCTGTGACCCCAGATTTAAAGCACATGTGGCTGCTTTGGGCTGTTGGCATTTATTTGTTCTGTGTCCTCACTCCCAGCACTGCTTGAGGATTTCATCTCCCCTTGTTTTGGGTTTAGACTGATATGTAAATTAAATAAATTAGCTCCAAAAGGAGTGAAGCTGAGTTTTGGGGGTTTTTGGTGGGATTTTTGTCCAGCTTTAATTCTGATTAAAAATGAGAAAGAAGCACAAACTGTGAGTGCTTTCCCACCACCTGAAGCTGCCTCAACTTGCATTCCACGTGGGTCCTGCTGGCTCTACAATGTCTGCTGCTGACAGCACATGATTTTAGGATCTAATTCTATTAGTCATGACCCAAATCAGCTTCAAAATGGTTAAACACATAAAGAGGAGTAGGAGTAGAGTGTCAAGAATAGCTTGGAAGAAGATGTTATCCCACATAGCCAGGAGCTGGGATCTCAAAGGTGCCACAGCGATGGAAGCGAGGAGAGGGCTGAGCTGCCAAGTTGGTGTAACAAATAAATATTGACTCCCCATGGAACGTGCTCTTCTCCAGCAATTCAGAATATCCCTGGCTCTCCTGGAGCAGAGCTGCCACCGAGTTCAGCTCCTTGTGCTGCACCTTTGGGAACAATTCCCATCCAACCTGGTGGGGAATGGAGCAGGAGCCAGAGCCAGCAGCCCTCATGCTCAGCTGCTGAGTGAGTCACTTGGCCTGTTTCTGTTTTTGTTGTGCAGGAGGAGCTGGGATGGGGCTCCTTGGCTCTTCATGCAGGTCATGATGTAAAATTAGGCCTCATTTCTGAACTAATTGGCGCTAAAAAGGCGTTTTTGGCCTTAATGTTTGGGTTGCTCTGGTTTACTCCGTGTAGAGCTGTGGAAATGGCTGCTCCATTTACATTTTTTATAATCCTATTTCTCACCACTCCCAACATGCTATCGTGCTGTCTTTGGATGGATGAAAGGAACCACAGAGCTCCAAAGCAGCAAGTGGAAAACTGTAGGAAAGAATGTCAGGAGCACTGACAGGGTCTGAGGGAGCTGTGCTGGAAGTTTACAGTGGATGTGTTGGAGTGAAGGGAGTGTCAGCAAATCCACCTTCCAGGGTGTCTTGGTGGTGTTAATGCATTCACATTAACTGCAGCCCTTAATTCATTTGCATTTCTTCATTTCTTGCTTCTTGCCAGGAGCTTCACACCCTATCGAGAGGAAAGGTGACCCAGAAGGAGCAAAAATCCAGGATTTTTAGAAAGCATACATTTGCCAGAGATAGATATTGCTGCTTCTTGGATTTTAAAGGGGGAGAGCTCACTTGGAGCTCAGTGCTGGAGCTCTCCCTTTAAGGCTGGTGGTTATAGTCCATGTTTTAATCACTACTTTGATCTGATTAAATCCTCAGCCACACAGAAATCAGCTTAGAGAAACATGTCTCCTGTTGAACCTGAGAGCAGCAGCAGTTCAGAAAACCAAGCCAAATATCATTTGAAAAAAAAAAAAGGAAGTTTGAGGTGTTACCAAGAATCTGTGGGGTGGTGAATCTCTGGCACTGCTTCCATCCTGGGGATGGCCAAACTCCCCTGTGCCTTCCTCTCCTGTGCAACACATCAAACCTGGCCCAGAAGGGAAACCTGCAATTGGTTGGGTTTTTATTCTTGTGCCTTCTGCCTGTTAGCAGTGCTGGGATCAGGTGTGAGGAGCATGGACAGGGAGGAAGCAAACCTCACTCACTGTGCTTTGCTTGGGAGCTGGGGATCAAATGAGTTTTAATCTTCTTTCAATCTGTCTGCCACCTTATTACTCTCAATCTCCTTTCAAGATGTAATTCAAATCCACATGTGGGTCTCTTTACCAAGATTATAACACAAGAAGTATCCCATTAAACAATTCCGGTGGCACCCTACCACAATCCTTGGCCTGTGGATCAATATTAAAGTTGTATGGAGAAAAAAAGGGAGGAAACACCATTTAAAGAAGAAATGTGTTTTCTCTGATCTCAGATTTACCCTATTATTACTCACAGTGCAGCTTTCAGCAGGCTCTGTGTCCATCCCAACACCAACTGCTAATCTGAAATTAAATGTTTTATGTTTCACCTGATCTTTTGAGCCAGCAGGACTACAACAGAGCGAAAATCAAGACCTGTTTCTCTCCAAACTCACACGAAGTAGCAGTCAGGATATGGGAGCCTTGGTTAGAAAAGTCAGTCTCTTCTGTCCATGCCTTTATCTGCAATTCCAAGGAAGCAGAGAAGCCCTTGTTTACACTCTCACCTCAGCTCTACTAAACCAGACCAGTTAGGCTCCACATTGTGTAAGAATTGCCATTTTAAAGCTCTTCTGCAATGGCTCAGGCTTGCAGCACTCCTGGGGCACAGCAGCCCTGTGGATCAGGGTTCAATGCCTTGCCCAAGGTCAGGACAAGAATATTGTTTTATCTACTATGGTGGCCAATATCTTGGCAAACCAATTCTTTGGCCTTTTTTTTCCCTCTGTGACCTGTCAACAGAGCCTGTTTTATCCCTCTGGGTGCTACAAGCTCTGTATCAAACAGCAGTGGCTCCACTCCCCTCTGGAGCAGCATTCCTGGCCCGAGAAAATCTGGGAATCAATCAATCAAATCCCAGGAAAATCTGAGATTCTGACAGGTTTGCCCCAATGTCCTGCAGCATGGCATTAGCTTTGTCCTGGGATAGAAATTCAGCTGTGGAGAGGGGTCAGACAAAAAAAATTTCATGGGACTGAGTCTTGTTTTGAGCTTTTTCTACCCTTGCTAAAGCTGAAACCTCCCCCTGGCTCCCTGGTCAGTGCTGGGGAGCCAGGCACACAGATGGGGGGGATGGAGGTGTCACTTTTCCTTTTAAATTGAGGAGCTGCAGGGGAGAAAAGGCCTGTCCAGAGGCAGCCCCGAGCTGCCCTGAGTGCAGCCAGCTATTCTGGGAAGGCAGCAGCTCACAAAAGCCACGAGAAAGGCAAGAAGACACAGGGCCCCAAGCTATTGTTTCCCCTGTTCATTCCAAATAATCGCGGCTCCCGTGACCTCCTGGCTCCTTCCCTGCAGTGGGGATTTGGGGGCAGCTGCTGCCCTCAACAGCTGAGCCCTGCATTATCTGCAGCCCCTTCCTCCAGCCCAGCAGAGCAGCATGGCCATGATCACCTCCCCTGCCACAAAATTCATCTGTGCTCCTTAATGAGGGTTTGGGATTCTGTTTGCTGTTTCAGGGCTTGGTCTCTCCCTTCCCCTGAGATTTGCTGCTCCAGCCCCATTCCTGCTCCACGTGCAGTTGTTGCTGTACAGCTCAGCCTGTTTCTTAGGGAAGCTGCCTGAACTTGGCCTTGTTGAGGGCAGGATTGTGATTTTTGTCAGAGATTGTTCAATTTGCAGCCTGGTTCAGTTCTTTTCCCTCCTAAGCAGAAGTTTTCTTCTCCTGCTTGGAGGAACCTGCCTGAATTTCTTGGACAATAATTCTC
This sequence comes from Spizella passerina, assembly GCA_013401375.1. Classification (NCBI taxonomy): domain Eukaryota; kingdom Metazoa; phylum Chordata; class Aves; order Passeriformes; family Passerellidae; genus Spizella; species Spizella passerina. The sequence goes on along the minus strand of WBNQ01062040.1, from coordinate 35,318 downwards.
AAGCTGTGTATGAACAGCTTTGATAGTTGCAAGGATTTTTGCCTTAATGTTTTTGAGGCCTTTGAAGCCTTTGGTTCTTGCACCACTTAAATTAGGTTTCTATCTACCTAAAGGTGATAGTTTTTGTTTCCTTTAGTGGCTGGCAAAACTCTCCTTGAGGTGAGCTTTGATTTTCTCAGCCTCACTTGTGTTTAGGTGAAATGTCAGCTCCCCTGTGCTGCAGGCACAGATGCTGTGTTTGTACCAGCAGGTTGTTGGGTTTTTCCTTGGGGAGACAAAAATCCACCCTGGCTGGAGTCACTCCCCCATCAAACCCATCTTGTGCCCTTCTCCTTGGTCTCTGGGGTTCCTCACCTCCTCCATGCATGGAGAGAAAAGGGATTTTCAGGCAGTGAGTGACACTGTGGGAAAGGGACCAGAGAGATCCTTCACTCCTTGCAGCCCCCAGGCTTCACCTGGCACAGGTATATTCTGTTAAACCTTCAAGTTAACCTGCTTGGGTCTTTTTAATGCTCAATCTCAGAAAAATGGGACAGAGAGATCTGTAGTGTGAGGCAGGTAAAGGTTTAGGGGCTGTTGGCACAGTGTCATGGTAAAGCAGGCAGTGAATTAAATACAAACCTCAGTTGGAACATCTCACTCCTGATCTAACAGTAAAATCCATTAATTTGTCTGTCCAAGCTCTCCTTTTCTGCACAAGTGAACCAGGGGATCAGTCTAATTTCAGATTTTTCTTTCATGCTTGACTTGTGCACCTTTTCCCTTTGGTGTTTCTGTGAAGGAGACCCCTCAGTGAATGGTGATTTGCAGCTCTGTGAAATCCTTACAGCACTTTATTCTTGGAGTTCTGTGCTTCTTTAAAGCAAGGAAAGCTGTGGCAGTGTAAGAATGGTTAAATTATCCTTATGGGGAACTCCAGAGATCAAAGCAAACCTTGGGATTACCCATCTGCCAGGACTGCATTGTTGTTGGACTCTTCACTGGGATGTGACTGATTGTGCTGGCATGATGAGTGACACTGGCACCGAGGTTTTGCTGGTCCCTTTGGGAAGATGTCAGGGCATTTTTCCACACAGACATCTTCCTGGTGTTCATCCCTGTCTCTCTGGAATGTGTGGTGCACACAGAGATGGAGCGGCTCAGGAGTACCCAGTGTCCTGCAGGACCTTGTGCCAAATCTGTGCTCTGGAAAACGGCTCAGAGTTCTCTTCTTCCTCCCAGGGCAAGGCACTTTGTGCCTGACTGCAGATCTCTGACATTTCTGTTGTCACCCCACAGATCTGAGCCCTTCACCCATTTTACCACAATTTCCTGCAAACTCAGCCTATGGTTACTGAGTCCCTGCTGTGCATGATCCACCCTCCCTTCAGCTCCTGGCATTAGACAGAGATTTCCTGTCCCTGTTCTAGATGGATACACACCACCTCCTTCCCTGATTTGTTATTTATTTATCATTCCTCGTGTGCTGGATGGATGAGAACAGCCCTGAAATGCAGAGCCTGTGAACCCCAGAGCAGTGACACTGTGCAGCTCCCCGATGTGACAGCAATGCTCTCGTGCACTCAGGGGCTGAGTCAGGCTTTGCCTTGACCTGAGACTTTCAGGTCAGGCTTTACTGCCAGTTTAGATCACCCTGTGGCCAAAACACATCGCAGTTGTACCCTGCCTAGGAGATGGAACAGCACAAACTCTGCTGGCTGTAAGGTCTGGCTGCTCACCGTGGTTTTAACCTCCAATATTTCTCAAAGCCTTGTGTGTGTCAGTCACTGCATCAGAGGCTGCCTCAGAAAAGCTCAACCCAAGTGGGTTTGAGGCTTCCAAGTATCAGACACAAGAAGAAAATCAAATATGAGCCCTGGAGTTCAGCTCTGTGTTGGTCCCCATGCTGGGTTTGTGACAGCAGAATTCCATGAGCAGAAACACAGGAGGAAAGGCCTTGGATTGATATTTTGGAAATCCTGCTTGCTGTGCAGTTTGGAGGTTGGTTGTGTTGACAATAATAAAAGTTCACCCCATGGTTTAAGCAAAGTGGGGAAGGGATGTTGGCATTTAGAGCTCCAAACTTTCCCTCACCCCTTTCTTTGTGTTCCTGCTCATGGGCTGCACTCCAGGCTCTGTGGTGGTTTGTAATTAAACCCAAAGCTTGAAGGTTCTGGGGAGTTCTCTTTGCCTACCAGGTCAAACTGAATCTGGTTTCTATCATGGAATATTTCAGTTCAGTTACCCCTTGAGGAAGTCTGGGAACAGACAGGCCATTCATATTGAACAGATGACCTAGGCTTAAAAAAACCCTTTTTGTCTGTTAAGCTTATGGCTAAGATATTATGAAAACTGCTTAATAATGTGCCCTAACATTTATACCACACTATTTTCTTACTTTAATTTTCCAGGCAATTAAAAATAATTGAAAGTTACTGCCAAACCCCCTGAAGATATACTTTTTCTTTCAAATAAGCTTATTTTCATACTTGTGAGGTCACCAGATATTTATTTGACCATCTTTATAGGGGTCAGGCCCGTGGCACACACAGAAGGGGGATGTGGAATAGAACTTGCATTGTAACAGCAAAGTGAGAGCCAAGCGGGGAGGGGTCGTGTTTATTGCTGGGGCACCACAAACAGCACTTGTACATGCACCAAGCCAGGCCTAAACTCTGCAGTTCAGCACTAAAAAATCTGTGTTTAAAGCCTGTTAATTCTGACTAGGGGCAAACAGAGCTTTAAGTGCTTGGTGAGGATGAGCTGGGGCCAGGCAGGGCCTTGGGGGCTCCCAGGGGAAGGGTTTGGTTTGGGGGCACTGGAGCCCTTCTGGGGGCTCTGGGCATTCTGAGACCCACGTTGTCACTGTGGCCATCGGGGGGATGCAGTGGGGAGGGAAAGGAGCAGGTTTGCTGGGGGATGTGCACTGAAACCTCCCTCTCTGCTCTCCTATTAATAGAGCTGTAGCAGACACAGCCCATGTGGCTGAGCAGTCACGCTGCTCTCAGCATTGCTCAGCCAGCTCTCCCCTAAAGGCTCCAAATCTCCCCTGTTACACAAGAACTGAGAGCCTTCCTGGAGTGTCCCAATTTCCCCTCCTGCCCATCCTATTCCCCTGCCATGTCTCCCTTCAAATTATCTTCTGCTGCCTCATCTGATGTTACCCAAAGTAGGTTTTGTGAAATGTTGTGTCTTTCTCTCTCCATATTCACACACATGGGGCATTTCCTCTTACCTGTAGTCAAAAGGGGAGTTTATGTTGGGAAAAAGCAGAGAAACAGGTGGGCTTTTGTCAAAATTCTGTTTATTGGACAAGACAATGTGCTAAAGGCTTCTTCTGCAGTGGTGGTGTTCATGTCGAACATCCCAGTGTAGGGGATGATATTTTTACAGAATATCCTGAGCTGGAAGGAACCCAAAAAAATCATCCAAGTCCAACTGCTGGTCCTGCACAGGACACCCCAGCACTCCCACAGGTGGTTTTGCTCAGTTATTTTAATTTTTTGGTAACTGTTGGAAGTGTTTCTCTTTTCTCAAGGTGACCAAACCTTCTGAAGGAGAAAAATCCTTTTCTAAGTGTATCACCCCAGTGTTGTGGCTAAAATTAATTCTGATTAGACAAATCACTCACTGGAACATGGAAAGGTTCCTCCAAAGCAAACCCTTCCTGACACAGCAGAGCTGCTTTGGCAGAAAGAGCAAACTCAAGGGCTCTCTCCTCTCCTTCATTCATCCTCCTCCTCCTCCTCCTTCCTCCCCTCTTAAACCACCCCTAACCCCCTTAACTCCATGTCTGGTGGAAGGAGCATGTGATGCTTATTTCTAAAGGCAGCAAAATAAGCTTTGGAGGTCTAAGACTGTAATTGGTTGTCTGCCTTTATCCTGGGAGCTCTGGGAGGTTCAGGAGTAATAAATGTGCCCTAAAGTGGATGAGCTCCTTGTGCCTTTCCTGGAACTGCAGAGCACTGAGCTTGTCTGCTGCTTAGGGCAGCATCTGCCTGTCTGCAGCTTGCAAAACATTCTGGAAGCAGAGAATTTAGGTTTTCCCTCTCTTCTGTGTGTGGAGAAGTTGCTCAGTGTGTTCCTGCAGTGCTTGACTGAAAACTGAATTCCTTTGGAGGATATTAAATTTGCTCAGGAACTTAAAGCCTTTGGCTAAAATACCTATAACTTAAAAATAGTTACCTTAATTACCTAAAATATCTATAATTGTATGGTTGCTCCTCTTCTTGAGTCATCTTCTGATAGAAGGACTCAAGGTGTGAGGTTTTGGGTATCTGAGGCCTTGCTCTGTTTTATTTTCCCACTGGGACTGGGGGTTTTCCATGGCTCTGCCTTGTAACCTTAATAGGATTTGTAACTATTAATCCATGGCCAATGTATTGACTTTCACTGATATTTATGTAAAGCAGGCTTGGGTTTAAAAACTGCATTGGGCACTGGGTGGAGCAGAAAATTCAGATTCTGTGGTGAGGTTACAGTGACTTGTGAAGGTGTTGGAGGTAATTGCAGGTGTTTCCCTGCACTCATTGTGCTGGGGCTGCAGAGCAGAGCCTGGCTCTGTGTTCTGTCATTCCACACACAATGCTCTGAGCTTTCCCTGTGGTCATCTCAAATAAATGAAATTCAGTGAAAAATAAATGTAGGGCAGCGCTGCCTTTGTGCAGCCTGAGGATCCCAATTGTTTTGCACAGTTTTTATTCTGTATGACCAAAAAACGACCCAGATGTGCTGCTGAAATGCTCAAATGGATTTTCCTGCAGTGGGATGCTGTGAATCAGGCAGGGGGGGCTGTGCTTGCTGTGCTCCAGGGGCTCCTCAGCCTCTGGGCTCATTCCTGGGGATGTTCTCAGGCTCCTGTCCCAGCTGAGGCTGGCCTGGCACTGCCCCTGCCCTAGCAGCAGTGTCACACACTCACACACACACGTGTGCCAGCCCAGGAGAGCCAGCCTGGCACCAGTGCCACGCTAGGGTGAGGCTGACAGTGAATTCCACAGCTGGACTGGGAGAATTGTTCAGTCAGGGCAGGCACTGAGTTGGTTTTCTCTGTTTGCTGTTCCTCCAGAATTGCAATGGTTGGGTGCTGGTGGCTCTGCAGGGGCAGATTCTGTGCCCCAGGGGACATGGAGACACCCAAATCAGCCTGGCAGCTCCATCCCCAGGCACCACAGAGGAGTTTGACAAAACAGCATCAAAAGCTCATCAGTTTTATCAGTTTTAGAGCTCCCTCTCTCCCTTCTTGGCTTCCTAAACTGTGCTGGAGTTAGTGAAGTCACAAGGGGATGCTGCTCCTTTTATGTAACACTGGAGACCAAGCTGAGGTTCTGGCTGGCAGAGTGGACACGGGACCAGAGTTGCATGGCAGAGAAAACATGGGGAGAAAATTCTATTCACAAAGGGCTTTTTAATTCCCAGAGCTGTGAGCCCACAAACTGGGCACAGAGGGAATTCTGCTTTTCCCTGCTGACCCTGCTGGCATCACTTGGTGCTTTCCCAGGAGTGTTTTGTGGGCCTGCCCTCCCTGTGTGTGCAGCACCCATCCCTGGCCACGTCCCCTGGTCACTCTGCCTGCCCTGCTCCTGTCAGGGCACCCCAGGAGCACCCCAAAAAGCACCAGAGGCAAAGGGGCCCTGCCCTGGTCCAGCCTGGCTCTGCCCAGCCAGATTTCAGCTGTTTTGTTCTGATTCAAACCACAGGGCAGGGAATTCTTTTCAAGCTGTAACTTTTAGTTTCCACTGGAAAGGCAAAACAGCCTCTTAGCCAGTGGAAAAGGCTTCCAGGTGCAGCAGCCAAGAGGGAAAAGGCAAGGACATGGTGTAACAAATGATCAGCTCTTTGCAGAGGGATTCTTACCAGAAAAATCAACAAATCAGGGGTGCTTCATTGGAGGGATTTATTAACACTGAGGTAGCCACGTTCTCACATGGCTTTTCATTTTTTTCTGGCTTATTTCAGTGTTCCCATCTGGGCAGAGGGTCTCAGCCCACGATGGGTTTGTGCTCTGCCCATGGCAGAAGGATTTCTGCAGGAACCAAAATCACTCTGAATGGCAAATACTGATTTTGTGGGCAACTGCTATAGAATTTTAGGACCAAGAGAATGGCTATTAAGAAGTCATTATTTGTAGAAGATTTGAAGAGTTACAGATCCATATTTATATCAAAGAGCAATTCCACATGGTGGATGTAGCAGGAGAACAATAAATTAAAAGCATAATTGTAGAGATCAGGGATTAAACAGCCAGGTGAGCTGGCTGAGCATTTTTTATCAATGCAGGTTTCCAGGTAGAATCTTCATCATGTCCAAGATTATGGAACTTGGGGAAAAGTTCCTGAATTGCAGTGGCCCAAAGAATGCCAGCAGCTTCAGCAGTGGGTGAGGATGAGGAGAGATTTGCCTTTTCTCCCTCATGTGAGGCTGAAGTTTGTGGCTCTGGGTGTGCCTGGGAGGTGCTTGCAGGGTTTGCTGGGGCACAGGGTTTGCTGCTAGCAATGCCTTGTGTGCAATCAGCAGATGTCATCTGGCCTAATTTTTGTGCTAAAGGAATAAAAGGAAAGAAATGTTGAGACAGGAGAGAAAAGGGTTTTTTTCCTTTCTTTTGTGCTAGCCAAGAAGCTTTGAAAATGGATGATGACTTATGCCAGGGGCTATGTAGAGTGTTCTAGAAAATAATTTAAATTTGCCTTTACACAATGGATTCATCAAAGGGTACTTGCAGGACTTTGCTTTAGACTGTCTGAAATAAAACAGCCCAGTCCCTTTTCACTTGTGCTGTTGTAAATTCTGGAGATGTTTCCATAGAAATTAAAGATTTTTGCACAGGTGTGAGAAATACTCAGTTCCCAGGCTTTTTTAGGTGAACCTCCCAATGCTGCCAACACGACCAAACCATCTCCTCTCCTATCCAGTTCTTCCAGCCCAGCTGGGGAGGTGTTTGCATGGAAAATCCGCCCTGTGCACAGCCAGGGAGGACACAGAACCCTGGGACAGGGAGAGCAGGAGGGATTTTTGCAGCTTTGGTTGGTGCAGATTCCCCCAGGTCACCCCTGGGGGACACCCTGGCTGTGCTGGCAGGGCAGGAATAGAAAGCAAATGCTTCCCATAATCACACATCCCAAAATGACAGGGGAAAAGGAGTCCTTGTGCTTCCACCAGAGCAGCAAAAAAAACAGGGAAGATGGAAAAAAGTCTGGATTCCTGCCCAATGAAACCAAAATTGTAAAAAAAAAAAAAAGAAAGAAAAATAAAACAAATGCTCCATACGCTCCCTGGAACTGACACTGCAGTGTGGTAGGTTTTTTCTCTTTTAAATATCTCCAGTAGACAAGCAGTAAATCTTCTTACAGCTCCGTGGCACAGCTTTATTTTTAGCTTTTTTTATTATGGAGACAACCCTCCCCAGCTTTCAATCTGTACCTGAATATATTTATTCCTCTAATCCACGTGAAAGTGCAGTCCTTACAAAGAGCTCTAATACCTTATTAATCACTTCTGGAGCACGTCACAAAGAGGCTTTAGCAAGAAGTGTTCTGGCCATGGGCAACGTGCTCCTGGAGGCTTAAAGGATGTGGATAAAGGGCCCTTTCCCCACATGGCAGAACCTCCAGTGGGCATTTTTAAATTTGAGTTGAACTGGAAATTTGAAAGAATCTGTCAGAGCCCTCTCCCTTCTCATGTGGTTCTCAGGGAGGCTCAGGGCTGTGATTTGTGAGAGCAGCACGTGGAAAATTCCAAGTTCAGCTCCCAGGTGTGGGAATTGTGGTCTCAGTAACCTCCAGAAGCAGATTTGAATCCTTGTCACTGGTCAAGGAACATTCCTTCTGAAATGCCATTTACACAACCGGGGAACTTCTTAATCCCTGTGCCAGCAGGAGCCTGAAAAACGTGTCCTGGGAGGAGGAGTGGCCACTCAGAGCCAGCACTTCCCTGGGCTTAAAATAAAACTCTGCATCCTTCTGTTCCAAGGCAAGGCAGGAGATAAATGTCATGGCAGCCTTTCAAAATGGGTCAGTGGTGTTCCCATCCCGTGTCTGCTGCTCAGCTGCCTGTGACTGCTCTGTGCTCACACCAGTGACCCAGGAAAGCCACCCAGAACAGGCCCTGGAAATTCTCTTTCTCACTTCCACTTGCATTTCTCACTGTGCGCTTTGTGGAGCAGGAACAGGCGCAGACACTGCTTGCTCAGATATTTTCTGGAGTTCAGAGCATCCCAAAATCCAGAGATTTGTGCTCCTGGGGGGCACAGGGTGCTCCTGTTGGCTCAGGGCTGCTGTGCTGTGGTTTCACCTGGGCTGTGTGGCACGTTCAGCCCAGCAGGGCCTGCCTGGCTCTCCCGAGGCCCAGAGCCCGGCCCGGGTGGTTCTGCCCCCAGCAGGGCCTGCCCGGCTCTCCCAAGGCCCAGAGCCCAGCCCGGGTGGTTCTGGCCCCAGCAGGGCCTGCCCGGCTCCCTCAGGGCCCACAGCCCGGCCCGGGTGGTTCTGCCCTGCCGGGAACGCGGCTGAGCCTCGGTGCCCCGGCAGGGACAGGAAGCTCCACCCGGGCTGGGCTGTTACAATGACACCACACTGAGAGGACACTGCACATTCACAGCCCATTTTTTAAAATTTTCTCTGCTTATCCCTGCCTTTCCAGCTGCGTTTTGCAGTGCAATTGTTTCTGATTTCCACCTGCCTTAAGGATACAAAATGGAATTCTGCAGCCTTGCAGTATTTTGCCAATTAATTTTTTTCAAGAATGCAGATTTCTGTGGGTTGGGATAGCTCAGTAGCTTTGGGGACATGAAATATTTTATTTCTAAAGAAATAAATGAAGTTCAGGGCTCACATTTCCCGTGCCTGTTCTGAAGGAGGGGATGGATTCCCCAGTGGAAGCAGCACAAAGTGCAGCCACACCTGGCTGGCTCACACCAGCTCAGACAAACCTGTGCCAAGCCCTGCTTTACCACATCTCTGTCTTTAACCAGGATTTGGGATTTATTGCCCAGCTCAGACCCAGCCTGGGGAGATTTGATCAGCACAGGGTAGGTGAGGATTTGGAGCGTGGGCTGATTTTTGAAGGTACATTTCCAAGCTAAAACTTCAGAGGTATGGAGGCCTCCTAAGTGTTTTCCATTTGTTGATGTTTCCCTCTTAACAAAGCAAAAGCAGCCCAGTTTTCAGTACCACGTGTTGTGGGTTTGGGGCAGAGAAGCAAAGGAGGGAGGGAGCAAAAGCTTTGCTCAGTCCAGATGTGTGACACTGGGACACAGCAGGGGAAATAAAAGTGAATTATTCAGGAAATGTATTTTGGTAGACACTAGGGCACCAAGAATCCTACCTGTGAGCACTCCCACATCTGCAAATACAAGAATTTTTTCTGGGCTTATTTTCCATTGCATTTGTAGCAAAAGGTGTTGTTGAGGTGCCTGACGTGCAGCTGCTGGTTCTGCTCCTGGTGCTGAGCTCCAGGGAAGCTTTGTCTTCCTGAGAAGGAGAGGGTCAAAAATTCTTTCCACTGGTCTCATGGTTTGTTACTGTAATATTTAATTGAAGTAGAAAATTGGATCTGACATGTCAAATGTGGCCCTGGCTGGCTGCAGGCCAAGCTGAGCCGCCTCATTTCGGTTTGCCTTAAAATGGCTGGCAAAGTTCACAGGCCCAAATTTCCCTTTGGAATGCACCTCTGAAGGCTTTTTTTAGTGACTGTATAAATCTTTCTGTATCTATTTTTCCCCTAAAATTTTCTTCAGAAACCAACAGACCCAAAGCTTAAGTAAATGTTTCATGTAAGCATTTCTGGGCCCACTTTGTATCCTGAAGTTTCTTCCATCTGTGGATTGGAGAAAATGTTTATTAACAAGTGGCTGTGTCCAGCACAAAGCCCATTTGACAGCAGATTATTAAATTGCCTCCAATGGAAATAAAAATGAATAGGAAATAAGGAAATATTTATTTCAGTCTTTTGGAGTTTTTGTCTGAGTGTTTCATAAATCGTTTATGAAGATGGCAAAAAAGCTAGATTGGATTTTCAGTATTTCTTTTGCAACTTGGTGTGTGTTTCATTATTTGGCACAGAGGAAACAATGAAATCAAATCATCCCCGTTTGAAGCAGTCCCAAGGTTTGTTGGCTGCTGTGGCTGGGCTGGAAGTGTCAGAGTGGGGTATTTGGTGCCTGGAATGTGTCCTGCAGGGATGCAATGGCTGAGTCGCAGGGAGAGCAGATTTGGTGCTCAGTGTCTGCCTTGTTCCACATCTGACTCTCTTCCTGTAGCAGGAACTGCTGGAATTGGTGCATTTTTACCTTGTAAAGTGAAACCTAAATCCAAGGTGGGTTTTTAAAGCATGTGCCAAGAGGCAGTTCTGCCTCAAACACGTGTTATCCATGGAATGCAGGTGGGACAGGGCTTGGAGCAGTGAGCACAGCAGCTCCCAAACCTCACTCACAGCCCCTGAGTGCCTGGGGTGCTGCTGCAGCTCTGGGCTGGGGTGGGAGATGATTCAGGGCAGGAAAGCCTCAGCCCCTCCTCTGTGCCCCTGCCCATGCCCTGGGGAGCACAGCCCTGTTTCCCCTGTGTGCCCCCCTCCTTTGCTGCTTGTTCCAGGGCACCCCCTGTTTCCAGATCAGCTCCTGGACGTGGAACTGGGGCAGCATTTCCCAGCTCAGCCCCTCCTGTCCTGGGGTCAGCCCTGAAGGCAAAAGAAGGGGGAATGTGGAGAAGGATTGAGAGAATTCCTTTAAAAATGCAGAGGAGATCATTCTGCTGAAACATCTCCCCAGCCTGTCCAGGGCTGCCCCTGCTCCCCATGCCCAGAGCTGGGGGTGCTGGGGGCAGCTCTGGCCCAGCCTGGGGCCTGTCCTGCTCCTGCTGGACAGAATGTTCAGGACGGACGGACGGACAGACAGGGGGAGGGAGGGATGGGTTCCATGCTGAGTCTTGCCACCTGTTGCCTTTTCCATTCCAAGCCCCCCTTCCTGCCCAGCCTGCAGGCTGAGTCCCCTCCCCACACAGCTCCCATCCCCGTGCATGGGCTGGGAGCAGCAGCCCCTGCCAAATGCCTTTCCCGTGCTGTCACTGACTGCACAGGCAGCATCTCCCCAGCAAAACCAAATCCTTCCCAGTGCTTTGTGCTGTGTTTTCCAGAGAAGGGCCCAGGAATGCCCTTTCCTGGCTGGGTGTGAGGGGAGGGCCCGTGCCCTGGCTGGGCAGGAGGCAGCCCCGGGGAAGCCTGAAGCTGTGCCCAGAGAATCCGCTGCAAATCCCATGGAGCTGGAATTTGGCACTGGCACGGGCTAATTCTGTCCTGGGGGTTGCACACACCCCCCACAGCCCTTCCATGTCATCCTCCTTCATCTGCTGTGCATGGAAAGCTGCCCCAGGCTCCCGGTGCCAGGAATGCTGTGCCAGCCCTGCAGGCCCGGGGTGACGTTGCTGGGCACTCTGGGCTGGCAGGACACGCAGGGGACAGTGCCACAGGGGCTCTGCCCTGCTCCCGGGGGCTCTGCATGGGTGAGGCTGGCACTCCCCCTGATCAGGGCACTGATGGGGGCAGCCTGAGAGCTCTTGGGTGGGGAGCCCTGAGAAGGGCACTTGGACAATGCTGCAGGTGCTTTTCAGGTAAATCAATGAAATCACAGTGCTCAGGGTTCAGCAGCAGCTGGAGGAGCACTCTCTGAGTTCCCAGCTGAAGGTGCCTTGAGGGGACTGATTTTCAGAGCACAGGACATTGGTAAATGAGGTCCTTCCTGTCACTGGGCTGGAGCATTTCAGGCTCCCAGGATATTGCCAGCCCAGACACACCTGGATCAACACTTGTTTGCCCACAAAAATCACGGTGAAGTGAAAGGATGGAACAAATAAATGCAAATATGAGCAATTATTAATGACTGCAGGGTGGCTGTGCCACCCTTCTGGGAGCCAGGCTGAGCGGGAATGGGGAAAGGTGGAGATGCAGAACTGCAAAAAGACACAGAAAGAAACAGAAACAGGGCTGGGATGTTTCTTTTATTGTTTCTGGTCGTGATGCAGCACAAGGTCCAGAACCTTCTCCCTCCCTCTGTGAGAGGTGTTTGTACTGGCAGCCCTTCAAGCTGGTATCCCCAGTGCACCAGTTAAACCAGTAGTTACCAATTTTTTTGCAAGCCACGCTGGGACTATAGGAATTTTATTCCTTCACAGTGTTGAAGGAAAGGGATTTTGCTTGCCAAAGGGCTTTCTTATGCTTGAGGATGATTTATGGGCCAAGCTGAGCCACTTGTGGAAAAGGCAAAGCAGCTCTTGGCAGCACCCCCAGAATCCACTGCAGCTGTGGGGTAGTGAAGTCATCGGCATAACAACCACTGCAAACAGAATAACAAAGTCTGTTCTGTTCTCAGTTAAAATAATCTTTCCAGTTCAGCAACCACATTAAACTTACCTTTCTGCATGCAAAAATCATAAAAGGCTGATAGTTCTCCTCAGCTTGGAGCAGTGTCTCCCTTTGATCACTGCCCATCTCTGCTGTGCCATGCTCACTTGACCCCAGTGTCTCCCATGGAGGAGTGAAGTGTGTTATGTCACCGTCTGTGTCTGCCCCTTGTTTGCACTCCTTTGTTTGGCCTTGCAGTTGAGAAAAGAAGAAAAACACCCAGAGTTTCTTCCTTCTAAATAACAAAATTTGCTTTTGCTTTATAACTTGTTTCTAAGCTGATTGCAAAATGAGGAATCTGACTTTGATTTTTCCTGCTTTTGTTTCAGGTCTCTTCAGATCCTCCTGCTTCCAAAAAGCCCAAAATAGATGACTCTGCTTCCCAGTCTCCAGCTTCTTCTGAGAAGGAAAAACAGTCCAGTTGGTTACGGTCCTTATCCAGTTCATCTAATAAGGTGATTGTTGAATATTTTGTCATCAAGAGAGATCAAATTGGCACAAAGCATCACTCTGCTGAGACCAGAGGAGAAACTGAGGGAACGAACATGCCCAGGGTTTCTAAATTAGTAACATTTCCATCCTTTCCCTAGTCAGCATTGAGCTACACAGTCCCCCCAGATTCCTTGTCACCCTCCAGTGCTCATTGACCTGGATTGTGCCAGGGAAGTCAGGAATTCCCTTGTGCCTTTGAGGTACAGGAACCCTGCAAGGCTCAGGATTTGTTTGCAGCTCTCTGTGTGGGTTTGTAGCTCTTTGTGATCCCTCCAAAGTGCACAGAGCTCGTTGGCCAGCAGAGCCCCTGAGCAAGGAGCTCATGGCCAATAGGGAGCAGCTGTGGGGATGTCTGAGGGTGCCCTGGGCAGCCCCAGGTGCCCTCTGGGGGGGTTGGTGCTGTTTTTGGGGTCACTCACGTGCTGCCTGTCCCCAGAGCATCGGCTGCGTGCACCCCCGGCAGCGCCTCTCCGCCTTCCGGCCCTGGTCCCCCGCCGTGTCCGCCGGCGAGAAGGAGCTCAGCAGCCACCTGCCCGCCCTCATCCGGGACAGGTAAGGACCAGGGACAGCTCAGGGCTGCCGGCTGCCCCTGCCTGTGTCCCCGGGCTCAGTCAGGGCGTTCGCAGCTGCAGATTTCGTTGGCAGAAAGGAAACACAAAAAGCGTCGTTGGTTTGAGCGTGCAGGGTTAAAGGTGGCTTCTGCCATGGCAGTGTCAGGTGGAGGCTGCTGAGATGGGGTGGGCACTTGGGGGTGCAGTCACTGAAGGTCCTGGGCAGGGACAGGGAGGTGCAGCCACTGCCAGGCCCTGTCCCTGGTACCAGCTCCATCCTCTCCCTCCCCACCTGCCAGGGAGGCCGAAGGGCAGCAGAGATTTCCTCAACCCCTCTGTGTGCCCTGGCTCTGGGGGTTCCTGGCTCCTCAGAGATTTCCCCATCCCCTCTGTGTGCCCTGGGGGTTCTGGCTCCTCAGAGATTTCCCCATCCCCTCTGTGTGCCCTGGCCCTGGTGGTTCTGGCTCCTCAGGGATTTCCCCATCCCCTCTGTGTGCCCTGGCCCTGGGGTTCTGGCTCCTCAGCCTGTCAGGCACCGAGGCCAGCAGCAGCCCTGAGTGAGTCACCCCAGCAGGTGGGACCTTGGTGTCACACTGAGAGCACAAAGTGTCAGGGCAGCTCAGCATCCCTGTGCCAGACTGGAGCTGGGCAGCCTGAAAAAGCTCCGAGCCAGGTTTCTGCCTGAGGGTGATGATTTCTTTGGAAAGTTTGACTTAAGTGACCAGGTGTTTTTAGGGAATATTGTGGAGAACATATTGTGCTGCCCTTATGAATAAGTTTCTTAGAAGCTGTGGGGATTGGTTTTTAAAAGAGGAAGATAAAAGGGAAAAGCCTATCAGAATATCCTAATTTTTAAACTAGGTAGGGAGAGAAGTCGTCTAAGTGTCCTTGGTATTCCTGTGAGAAACCTGGCTGATTTCAGTATTGGATAAAAGCCACCTACAACCGCTCCAGGAGAAATTTTACCTGATACCACATCATCTTGTAGGTGCTAAATTGAAGTTGCAAAGTCTTTGCTTTGCTTTTTGCAAAATTCCGTGTATTTGATGTCATGTTAATGCTCCCCTTTAACACCAGGGTTTAACCCAAGGTTTGTTGGTTGTTGTACCTGTGGTTTTACACATGGACACTCAGGTGTGTGTCACAATCAGAGGCACAAGAAGATGCTTTTCCACTCCATGGTTTTCCTTAGGGAAGTGCTGGTTTGAGTTTACAAACCATTTGTGGGTAGGTGGAAGCCCAGCTGTGCAGTTGGTTAAAACAACAGCGCCATGAGGAGCAGAGGAAGCAGCTTTGGGGCTTTTAGGCTCTAGGAGGTCTCATCTCCTTGGTGCTCCTGGGATGGGATCCCTGGGTTTAACGAGGCACTAAAACACTGAACAGGGCCACGGGCAGGTTCTCAGCTGGTGGAAATCAGTGGGATTCACTGTGGGTGTTGGGATTGGGAAGCTCTCCAAAGCCAGGACTGTGACCCTTTTCTCCTCCTCCTGCCTCCCCCAACGCAGCTTTTACTCCTACAAGAGCTTTGAGAGCGCCGTGGCCCCCAACGTGGCGCTGGCCCCTCCGGCGCAGCAGAAGATGGTGAGCAACCCCCCCTGTGCCACGGTGGTGTCCCGGGGCAGCGAGGGGCCGGGCTCGGGGCAGCCCAGGAAGAGGAAACACGGCCCCGAGCACTCGGCTGGCCCCGAGGCCGCCACCGCTGCTGCCACCGCGGCCACCACGGCCCCCGAGGAGGACAAGGAGTCAGAAGCAGAGATTGAAGTGGAAACCAGGGAAGAGTGTAAGTGACACTTGTGGCTGCCTTTATTTGGGTTGGGGTTTTTGCAGGGGTTGCTGTGCAGTTTCTGTGGGGTTTAAATGGAATTGTGGGAGCCCAGTGCCTCCATGGTACCTTTGTGGTGGGAGTGGCACGGTCACGGTTCAAACAACTTGAACTCAGTCCCTTAAGTCAAGTTTGCATTTTCATCATTTTTCAAGTATCAAAGTATAAAATGAGCAGGTTTTTAATTTCCTTTCCTATTTAAAATTGATTATCAAGTGTCTCTGTACAAAAGGGCCTCAGCACATTTGTATAATATATATATGAGCTGTATATAATTATGTCTTAATTATTGACATTTTAAAATTAATTTTCAATGTTCCTTTTTTCCAGTCACCTCCTCCTTATCCTCGCTCTCCTCCCCATCCTTCACCTCCTCCAGCTCTGCCAAGGACATGAGCTCCCCTGGGATGCAGCCCCCAGCCCCCGTCAACAGCTCCTACGAGGTGGCTGCACACCCTGACCCCCACAGCAGCGGGCTGGAGGCTGAGCTGGAGCACCTCAGGCAGGCCCTGGACAGCGGCCTGGACACCAAAGAAGCCAAAGAGAAGTTCCTGCACGAGGTGGTGAAGATGAGGGTGAAGCAGGAGGAGAAGCTGAACGCGGCCCTGCAGGCCAAGCGCAGCCTGCACCAGGTGAGGCTGCCCCGCCCCGCCCTGCCCTGCCCTGCCCTGCCAGGTACAGCCCAGCAGGAGCTCTGAAAAAGGAATTGCCTCATTTTTCCCAAATAGCAACAGCCTTTGCTGGGGCTCTGTTTGTAAATCCAGCCGGGAAACCAAAGCACAGGAACCAGTCTTATGTTTTTAAGCTTGCCACCTGTTTTTCCTTGGGTTATAAATCCATGGTTACCAAAATCAACATCTTTTCATTACTGAAAAAATCTTCTAGTCCAGCAGAGTTTATTTTGTTTTCATTTCACTGAACAGGAAACATTTCTGGAGGCTTTAGCTGGAGTTTTAAAGGCTCTGTGAGGGAGGGTGTTCCTGGGACACGGCCACAGCTGAAGTAAGGGCTTTGTCAGGCATCCCACTGCTGAGCTTCAGGCAGGGAAGCAGCTCCTTATTTCTGGGATTCCTGGATCCATCAGTGTGTCCATGGTCAGGCAGGGCTGCACAGTGACCTCAGTGCTGGGGGAACTGCCTTTTATTTGAGCTGGGGTAAAAAGAGTGCAGAGAAATAGAGGGGGAGCCAGCTTAGATTTGTGTGTCCTCTTTGAATATTTGGTGTGGAGCTGTTCCCAAGCTGGGGCTGGAATCCATGGGATGGAGTAAATAAGGGCCTGGTTTGAGACACAAAACCTGCAGTGATGTTCTCTTTTTTAGTTACCCTGAGCAAATTGCTTAATTCCTTTGCGTTCCAGTAAATCTGTTCCAGGGACTTTATGTATTTCCAGGGGTTCTGGGTACTTCCAGGGGCTCTGTGTGTATTTCCAGAGGCATGGCCAGGCTAACTTCCAGCCTGGCTGGGAAGTGAGATTGTCAAAAGAGTGAATTTCCCATGACCCTGCTGTGCAACTTCACAGCAAGCAGGGCTGGAGGGTTTGACTCGGACAGGGAGGAAATGCTGCTTCTGGGGGAAAAAATAGATCTTTAGTTTCTGATTTAACCCTTTAGGAAATGTGAGCCACATCTCTGTGCTTGCTGTGAACGTGTATTTTAACAACTTAGAGGTTTCTTCCTTTGTACCTTGAAGGTTCCTTATCATTATCCATTTAATTAATGGTTCCCTCATGGATTTGGGATTCCAAGGCAGCAGCTCCCAGCCTGGACAGGGGGAGTGGCAGTTCCCAGAGCAAAATGAGGTTTCCATTGAGCTTCAGGTTTTAGCCTAGAGTTTTCCAGCTTTTGTGACAGAGCAGTTCATGAGCTGGCTGTCAGGAGTCTTGGGGCTCACCCCAGTCACCTACAGCACCCCAGAGCTAGGAAATACAGAGTTTGTGTTCTGCCCTTGCCTTGAGTGGGTTTTGGGTGGGGGCTTGATAAAATGGAGCTGATTTCTGGTGTCCTGTTGAGCTTTTCCATACACAAAGGACACTCAGAACTGCACTTTCCACGTTGTGCATCTTCAGAGCCTTCAGCTCCAGCCCAGGCACTGCAGTCGGGTGGTTTGGAACGTGGAGCTGGTGCTGGAGCTCTCTCCAACTGCAGTTCATCTTTATTCAGGCCCAGATGGTCGCAGCTATTCTGCTTGACAAAGCAAAATGGGGCTGTAGCGCTGAGCTTTTTGTTATCCTGGGCTTCGGGGTAGCTGGAGTGCAGGAACTCCACAGGATTTAAAGGAGAAGGGCCCGTGCGGAGCTCAGAGCGGGGTTCAGCAGCAGGAGGTGGGAGCGTGGTTTGGATGGCGTCCCTCACGCTCACCGCTCACCTGCCCCTGTGTCCCAGGAGCTGGAGTTCCTCAGAGTGGCCAAGAAGGAGAAGCTGAGGGAAGCGACGGAGGCCAAGCGCAACCTGCGGAAGGAGATCGAGCGCCTGCGGGCCGAGAACGAGAAGAAGATGAAGGAGGCGAACGAGTCGCGGATCCGGCTGAAGCGGGAGCTGGAGCAGGCGCGGCAGATCCGCGTGTGCGACAAGGGCTGCGAGGCCGGCCGGCTCCGCGCCAAGTACTCGGCACAGGTGAGGCCCTGAGGGCTGGGGCAGCTCCTCGGCTCCCTCCTGCTGCCCCCACCCTGCTCCTGAGCTGGGACGGGCATCACAGAGGGCAGGAGGGCAAAAAGGGAGCCTGAATTTCACCTCATTGCATGCACCTGCCACAGAGGTGCCCCTTTAGCTGCCTCATAGTTCTCAAAAGCTTCTGTTTAACAAACTTTAATTTGTGTGTATTTATATGTACTTCAAATACTTTGCATAGTTTAACTCAGCCCTGAACAGCTCACGGCAGAGGAGTTCCAGGAGTGCTGGAGCAGCCTGTGGTGACACACAGGTGCTCCTGGAGGTGGGAGTTGCAGCTCCCTGGCGTGGTGGCTTTAAGGGAGGAGGCAAGAGCAGGAGCCAAGCTCTCAATCTCCAGGGCTCTGATAAGGGGAAGGGGAGTGGCCGCCTGCTCCCGCTGAGACACGTCTGGCCAGGAGCAGGAAATGATGTGGGGCTTCCTCTCGGCATCACAGGATGTCTCACTGATAAGGGGTGTCCAGACTAAACAGAGCCTCCCTGGGGCTGCTGCGCTGGGCGTGCCCCCCCCAGGGCCCTGGGGAGCAGCACCAGAGCAGCTGAACACGGCCTGGGCTGGCCTGGGGGCTCAGGGCTGGCCTGGGGGTGACTCTGGGCATTTTCAGTCTCTTAATGCGTTCCCTCCTTTTAGTTTAAAGGCTAAAAATCACCTCAGAAAGAACTCAAGCAGCCAATTATTCCCCTTTTCTGAGGCCAGGCCTGGCAGGTTGGCAGTGTCCCCTGCAGCAGCCCCCTGTCACAGCCCCCCTGAGCCCCCAAAGCTGTCCCTGGACAAAGGGCAGTGGCAGCTCCTGTTTTGTGGCTGGCACAGCTGGTAACAAAACTCCTGTGAGTAACTCACTCCCAGGGCTGGATTTTATAAGATGTCATTATAACTTAAGTTCTAAAGTCCTGAGAAATTTTAAAATAAAGCTTTATACACCCTTGTAGCTGCAGCTTGGGGTGCAAGAGGAAGTTGGTCACAAATTATTTTTGAGGAAACCGCAGTTCTCTAGACAGGCTCAGTGTGACAGAAACAGCAGCAGGCCAGGGTGGCAATGCCTCTGTGTAGGCAAGTATTAGATGCTAAATGCCCATTGAGGAGCTGTGGTTTATACCCTCCTTTTTCTCACCTTGATACTGAAATCCAAACATGGATGGGGGAAGTTTACCTGCATTTTAGCCCAAAACATTGGAGGTTTCCCTTCCTTGTTAAATGGCAATCTTTGCTGACTGCTGGCATTTCCTTTCTCGCTGGGTGCTGTTTCTGGTATCTGCACCTTCCGGTCCTGGGGCTTTCTCTGCCTTTTCTGTCAGAAAGTACCAAACAGGGGGGTCAGGGAGGCCAAGGGCAGCTGCAGATTCTGCTGGGAGCAGAGTGGGGACACTGCAGGGCTTTAATCCACAGCTGGGGAGGCCTGGCCCATCAGCAGCCAAGGCCCTTTCTGGTCACTTCCATTAACAATCATTGTAAAAGTGAAATCCCCTGTGCCAACACCTGGGGTTTGCTTTGCTGAGCTGCTGCCACTGCCTAAAGAAACAACAGCCATGCTTGAAGAAGTGACCAGATTCTGTGGCACTAAGGAATTCTTGAACTGTTTGTTAACCTTCCTTTCTGGAGCTGGAGTCAGTGGGAATGTTCAGGTTTCAAAGCTAAGCAGGCGCTGTACTGCAGCAGTGTATGGAAAAAGGGAACAGGGAATTCCTTCCTTACCTCTGTCTTGATAATCCCATGCCTGGAGTAGCCATGGTTTGCTCCCTGGCCGGTGCAAGCTCTGTGTCCCACAGCCCTGTCTGTCTGTCCGTCCCACAGATCGAGGACCTGCAGGTGAAGCTGCAGCACGCCGAGGCCGACCGGGAGCAGCTGCGCGCCGACCTCCTGCACGAGCGGGAGGCGCGGGAGCACCTGGAGAAGGTGGTCAAGGAACTTCAGGAACAGCTGTGGCCCAAAGCCAGCAGCCAGCCCAGCAGCGAGAGCACCTCGAGCCCCATGGAGAACTGACCCCTCACCCCCAGCACCGGGAGGGAGAGAGTGGGACTGGGAGTGCACGTGTGAGTAGTGGTGTCCTGGCACACACTTTAGGAATATGGATTCTCAGTAGTTGGAAGGCAAATGTTGTTACTCTCTAGAACAGAAGCACTGAATTCCGCCTCTTTTTTTTCCCAATCCATATAGCACAACATCTTACTGTGCCTAGAAAACACAAAGTGTTTGTAAACAAAATACTTTTAAGTCCACAGCAAATTTTCTACTGGCAAACTCTAAGCAAAGCAGTGTGGTCCAGCTAAACCCGGAGTCCAAGGTGAGCACGGCAGTGGCTTTGTGTTCTCCTGCCTGTTGGAACATTTTGGAATTTAAAAACAAACCGACTTTTCTTATAAGCTATTTAAAAGAATTCATTACACAGACTTGGTATTAAAAAAAATTAACAAGATTTTTATAATGAACCTTTAAAAGCAAAACAAAAAAAAAAGACAAAAAATAAAAAAACCTTCGATGCACAATTTTTAATGACTTTATAGGCTTTGGGATTCTTTGTGCAGAAGCCCCTCTTGGTGATGATGCCATCCATGTCAGGAGCAGTTTTCCAGCCATCTCAGAAGCCATCGCGGTCCCATCCCGTCACGTGGGTGTAGGAGAAATTCAGAGTGCTTTTCCAAGTTGATTTTTTTCCTTAGAATGAATGATGTCCATTTCCTGCCCTGGACACAGGAGGAAGGGAAGCTGCAGGAGTGTGCAGGGGATGAGGGGAGCAGAAGGGGTTGGGTTGAGAGCCCCAGCCCAGCCCCACAGAGCCCCCTGTGTTCAGAGACTTCACCCAGGAGCACGTCAGCCTTGGGAAAAGAAAGAGAGAAAGAAGAAAGGAAGGAAATGGATGATCAGTTGGTAGAGGAACAAAGCAGAGACATCTGTGTGTTGAAGTCATTCTGAAATCTTCAGCTTTCAGTTTTCTGGAAAACTCATCTTGTTGCACCATCTTACCATGAATTCAGTATTTCCCTGCTTCCATTCCAAACTGTCAGTCAGGATTTCTGTGCCCAAGGAGAGTCCAACGTTGCAGTGTCGGATACTACAGAACAGAAAACCAACATTTTTGCTGCTGTGAATAAGCCTACATCTTTTTTTTAAAAACTTTTTTTGTTTTTAAAAGAAGAAATTACTTTAATTTTGGGATCCAAGCCGCGGCCCCGGGATACAATGCAGCAAACCATCACTGCCTTGGGGGTGGTGCTGAGGTTTTTTATATATATATATATTTTTTTTTTAAAACCTGCACTTTGTCAGAATCTTACTCTGCATTTTATTCCCTGTTTCTAAGATGTACATGTCAAGCATTTGAGATTCTGCCCTAACAGCTGTGCAAACCATGAACCCAATCTGCCACCTCTGACACCTCCCATCAGCATCCCTGTAAGCAAAGCAGGACCCAGCAGGTCCAGAGTCCCCAGAGCAGGAATTCCCCCTGTGCTGCTGGTTCAGATAGAACCTGGTTTTGTGGCTGTGTATGGGGAGCAGCAGAGATGCTCCCAAACGTGCTTAACAAATAAAGCTGGTGCTTTACTGATCAGGAGAAAATTAATTTTCACCCATAAACACTCACCTCTGACACGCTCAAGCAAGTGAAAATGTGATCTGGGGCTGCAGATGTGCCTTCCAGCTCATTTTTCCTCTCAGCATCTTCTCTAGGCAATGCTGACACTTTTTTTACTTTAAAAAATAATAATAAAAAAAAGAAAAAAAGAAAAAAAAAGAGAACCCCCTATGCATCATCATACCCAGAGTTATTCTAAAAGAAGAAACATATTTCCAGTAATCTTTATTTGCTTTTGGACATTAATGCAAACTATGTAAGCTTCAAAATTATTTCCCAGTAGACAGAAAGCGGCTTCCAATCCTAAAATTATGGTATTTACTTACAGTACATTAGAGAGATTTTTTTTTTTAAACAAGAGCTGTTTGCTTGAAACCATTATAGTAACCATTATAATAACTGTGAGCATTAACAAAGAAGTTCATATATATGTTTTAGGTACAAAAAAGAAGAAATATGAAAGGAGTGGAATTACTGGGACAATGTAAAACTGTTGGGAGCAAGAAACAGTCACCCCAAGTCAATGACCTGAACCTGTCTGTGGATACAGGGGTTGGCCCTTGTGTGTTTGGGATACTGGAGACTGGCTCTAGGTGCAGCTCTCCTTCTAAAGTGCAATGCAAAAGGAATTTTGATTATGCTTGAGCAGGTTTTGTTTTTGTTTTGTTGTTTTTTTTTTTTTAAAGTGGGGTTTTATTTTCTTTGTATGTTTTTTTCTGTGATTATTAAATCATATGCATGGATTAAACTCTGCCATATAGTCATTAATGGGCATTATTACTGTCTTATGTAAAGGGGTTCTTTTGTTATGCAGTATGCAGAAAAATGTTCTCAGCCTTATGATTTCCAGATCTGTATTATCCACTTATTTCTTCAAGGGAAACTAAACAACTGTAGCTGTAGCTGATCATTTTTGTGCATTTCAAGTCTCTTGTGCTCTGCTTTACTGCCGTGTTGGGACCCACACAGAGAACAGACCCCGCTCCTGTGGCGGCTCATGGAAGCCTGGCTTTGGAAATTTTGCTTGTTTGGGTTTTTCCCCCTGATTTGTGATGGTTTCTCTCCCTTTATAAACCCCAAAAAATAGCAACATGTCCATGTCCAGCTGTTGTCTGCCAGGAAAAGCCACTCACCTGAGCACAACGTGATTTTTCATTTGTGTCCAGGGAAATGCAGTCACTCACTGGGCCTGAGGTTCCCACACTTCTGAAGGAGGAAATCTGCAGGAAAGAAGCAGAACAGTAAAATGTTCAATCAGCACCAAGCAGCCTCACTGTGCTGCACAGGTGAAGGTCCCAGGGCAGCACAGAGTCTCCAAAGCAGAATTACAGAGGGGCTTTCCTCTGCCCCACTGCCAGCACTCCATGCAGGGCCATACCTGCAGTGAACCCACCCCAAAACTCCCCAGGATCTGCTCCTTGGGAGTGAAAAGCCATTTCTATCAATTCATATTTAAAATCATGACGAGAAACAAGGTGCAAGAAGAGCAGGAACAAACATTGTGCAGCAGCAGCCGCTGCCCAGGAGGGGCTGGCAGGGCTGGCTTGAAGCGTTGGGCATTCCTGGCCGTGTTTAACAATCAGAGCTCACTCTGCAGAGCAGTGAGCTGTTCCTGCAGAGGGAGGGATGGATGTGGAATCCAGAGCCATCAGCAGGGTCTGGCCCAGCCCCAGGGGCCGATTCTCACCCCCGTGTGAAGGTGCTCGGAGCTCTGGGGTCATTCCTGTGCCTGCAACACCTCAGTAAAGCTGGGAGAGCCTGGTCCATGGAATTCCTTCCTTCCTTCCTTCCTTCCTGCAGCCCCACTCCCTGCTGCATCCCCAGGGACAGGGGCTGCCCCTCCATGCCCCATCCTCTGTGCTTTAGTTTCCTTTAAGAAGTTCCAAGGGAGAAGAGGTGTTTCATACAGGCTGTTGACTCTCCCTGTACCTACAAATATATTACTCCTTGTATATTCAGTTTAATTACTCCTTGTTTCTATTACTGAACGAAGACTTAACGAAGGGAAAAAAAAACCAACAGCAATAACATTCATATCTATGGAGCAGCTAACTCTATACATAATATTCTGCTTTTCAAACAGAACTAGCCAATGTAAAAAAACATTAAAAGTAAATTCAACATGTAAATACTTTTTTTCATTTTACACTGTTGTATTATAAGTGTATATGGTGTTTACTTTTTCAAAACTCTTTCTTACCTGGTAGTTGTCTTGTTTTATGAGTTGTGTTTTTAACTGAGAAGAACCTTTGCTGTCTGTTAGGAAAAAAACAAAACAAAATCTTTTTGCAAGTTTTCAATGTGGGTTATAACCTTTTCTCCATCATTTGCATTTTATTTGTCCTTATTTTCACTGTAAAGTATTTTATTACCAAAAGGTTGGTTTTTGTTCCATTCTGCCCTCTCAGCAGTCCATGTGTTTTAGAGAGAAGTTTTTTTGTTGGCTTGGTTGTTGTTTTGTTTCTTTGGTTTTGTTTTGTTTTTTTGTTTTTTTTTTTTTTTAATTGAAAGAACTCACAGAAATGACATTTTTTCAATTGAAGAAAAATAAATCTTTACATTTATAATAGCCAATAGCATTTCAGCACATTTTTGTTATCCTGGTCTCTCCTATGCTGCTGCTAATGACAATATTATGACTTACTCTACTATTCTAGAACTATTTTTATGTAAGTAATGTATGCTTTCTTGTTTATAAATGCCTGATTTAAAAAAAAAATAAGAAAAAAGCTTGGCATATTTATCTATTTCGCTGTGTACCTTGATAGTCCTTTTCCACCCCCTTTTCCACATCCCCTCCCCCTGATGCAGATAATATTGTAAAATAAAGGACTTTATGAGATTATGTATGAAAATAGCTATGCTTATATACCACAGTGACTGAATGTACAGTGTATAGACGCATTACCGAAAATAAAATTGTTTGTCCAGAAAAAAATAAAGAGCTCTGGGATGTTTTTGGAGTTCCCTGTGCTTTGCTGAGGTGCTGCTCCCCCTTTCATGATGATCCCACAGCACCTGGTCCCTGATTTCCTGAGGGCCCAGGAGAAGGACCCTCCCTGAGGCATCATTCAGCACAAAACATTGCTAATAAATATATATATAATCATTTAAATAATAAATAAGTAATAAAAACATTTAGCATGGACACTGCTGGAAGGAGACTGCAATTTAACTGGGATCACAGCATTCCACTGTGCATGAGGAAGATCCAACACTCCAGTGAAATTTCTTTGGAATAGTGAGAATTGTAAGCATGGAGAAGTTTGTTCTAGGTCAAAGAAAAAGAAACACAAGAGGGGAAAATGCAAAAAGCAGGAGATGGAAACATATGTCAGAATAATTCTCTCATGGTTTTCTGAGAAGTGGCTGCAGAATTTCCACAGCTCTGGGACATTTCTGAAATGCCTTTGTAAAGCAGTGGAAAAGCTGGAGAATGAGCAAAGAGCTTAAAAAAATAAATCTCTTCTTATTTGAGACTCACCCAGCTTTCCAAGGGTGGCTTTGTGTCCCAAATGCAGCTGCACATCCTTGGGGAGGGATCCTGTGCCCCAAATCCCAGCACATCCCTGTCCTTCCACCTGCACAGCCTGACTGGGGCTCGGGGTCCTGAAATTAAAAGTTCAAATAACATTCCTCCTGCTTGTCAGGGCATTCCTGTTCCAAACTAAACAGCAAACTAGATTTGGCTTGATAAGGCTTGGTACCAGAGGCTGAAAAAATTCTATTTTCTGTCTCCAAGGACCTCTGAGTGCATCAACACAGATGGGTAAAGCCCAGTCAAGCTGTCTTGTGTTTCTGGGTAAGGGGTAACTAACTGGGTTTGAAATTTCTGGTTCTGCTGACAAAATAACTTCAGTTTACTAGGAATGAAACACACTAGGAATGAGACACATTAGGAATGAGACCTGAACCTGCTCAATAATCAAGTGAGCTGAACTGACTCAAGCTCAAAGTAGTTGAAATAAATAGAAACAGAAATAAAAATCCAATTTCCTGAGGCCTGGAGTAAAAACTACTCAAGAGCTTGTGCTACCCAACCATCAGAAAACTCCACTAAAAACCCAAACATGGGGTGGCAAATGCAAACCTTGTGTGGGGCACAGCTGAAAGGAACAGGCACAAAATCCCACACATGGGGATGAACAGAGCTCCCCAGTGCTTCCCAGTGTCCTGTGAGCAGCCCCTGATCCCAGGCTGGCAGATGGAGCTCAGGGGAGCTCAGCACACACAGAGCAGGGGGAGCCTGAGGGATTTTGGGGAGAGAGGAGGAAATTCCTCATTACTGCTCAAGGGATCCAAAGCAGAGCTTTTAGGTGCTCCCACCTTCAATTGCTGAAAAGCCATGAAAGAAACACATCCTGCAGGGAAGGGATGCAGCGTGGGGGAAATGACAGGAATGTGGGCAGCAGCAGCAGCCCAGGAATGGCAGAGTTAATGGAGATCTGAGCTCCCAGGCACTGTCAGGAGAAGAGCACAGCTCTAATAAAACCCAGCTGTGTGACGTACACAGCACTGGAATTTTTATGAGATGGCTTATGTGCACTTTAAGTATTACCTGACTGCAATGCAAATTCACACACACTTTTATTTGGGAGGGAAAAAGTTTCCACAGCTCTCTGGGCTGGACTGGTTGAGCCCAATTGTTCTGCACAGCATCTGTGGGGTTTCTGGCTCATCGTTTTGGATTTACCTTTGTATTTGTTTCTGTTGAGTCAGCTCAGCCTGGAACCTTGAGGATTTTATCCTTCTAAAACTGCCCCAGAGCCACCCTGGCCCAGCCATCCCAGTCCTCTGGCCCTTCCACCTCCCATCTCTATGCAGTTGAGGAAGACTCCAAGGAACAAGAGGACACCTGCACGGGTCAAAAGAAAATGAGGTTTCACTGCTTCAAAGGTCAGATTTGCTCCAAAATCTCATTTCTGTAAACACCATAAGGACCATAAACTTGAGTGACCATGATCTTGGGGAGGAAGTTTACAAAGAGCCCTTTATAAACCCTGTTTACAATACAATGTTTTGGGTTGCTCCATGAGCTCAGTTCCAGCCCTGGAACAAGAAATTCCTTTATAGTCTGGTTGTCAGAAAAGGTCATTAAACCCTTCCCTTTATGTGGGCAAGGTGCATGAACAGAGCATGAAGAGAGCATGAAGAGAGCATGAAGAGCTCATGAACTCAGCCCACGAGTGAAACACTTCAGGCAGCAGTGATGGATTCCCTGAGCAGCATCCCCAGTGCCAGTGCCCTGCTGTGCCCCCCTGCAGCCCCACTGCTGCTCATGGTCCCAGCAGGAAGCATCCCCCAAACACCTCCTGGCACTGCCAACTGCAGGACAGCAGGGCACAGTGTCCCTTCCCAATTCCTGCATCCAGCTCCTGCATTTCCAGCACTGCTTTGCAGATTTAAGTGACCAGCCAGACACTGACAAGTCCAATTTCCTTCAGTTACCTTCCCAACCCACAAGGTGAGTGGAGCAGCAGAGGAAGGCTCGGCACCAAACCTTCCATGTTCCATTTCCTGGCATGTTAAACTCCCCCACAAACCCTCTGCCCCAAATTCCAGCCCCTGTGCCTGGCAGCAGCTCCCAGCTCAGGATTACACTGCAGTGCCAAGGGATTCAACACACGCAGCATTTTTCAGCAGCAGAGGTTTCCTAGGCCTGCAATTACTGCATCTTTGCTGATGTCAGCCCTGCTGCTTTCCCTCCAACGCTCTGCATGGAAAATCTGGGATGGGACTCTGGCTCCACCAAAGAAAGAACTCAGGATGGGATTGTACATCAGGGCTGTGAACAGACACAGGACCTGCTGCTGTGGGCTTGGGGGTTCTGCATGGCAAGTTCTGACCTCCCCGTGCCCACCCAAGCCCTGCTGGTGCTGGTGGATGCCCGGGAAGCTGCCAGGGAGCAGCAGCCCAGGGCAGCTGGCACCATCCCTGCCCAGCTCTGAGCACACCACACACAGCTCCCGTGCAGGGATCCCGTGCTGCTTAATTCAATTTGGCAGATAACACTGGGGAAGGCATTGATTTCCTCCCCTCGCTCCCTCCTTCCCTTCCATCAATTTTCCCAGATAAGCAGCCTGTGGCTCGGGTCCTGCTGGTGACGGATGCCTTGTAATTGCTCTGAATGGATTATCCCCAGACATGGAGCAGGCATTTACAGTGCACAGCTGTAATCAGAAACACTCGCACCCAGGAGAGGGGCTCTGAGGAGCAGACAGCTGCCTCTGGCCTCTGCCTTGTCTCTCTGCTCTTATATTAAGCCTAACTTTATGTATTTGTGTTCTTAATAAGTAATATCCAGGCCATCCACTGAAATCAGGGTCCAGATGGTCTCAGGGCCATCCTGACCCTCAGAACTGATTTCTGCTTCTCAGGTACCCTGAGATTGTCCACCCTGCTCCAATCTTTCTACAGATCTTGCAAATTATTGTTTGGCTAAATCAGAATCCACCCATTTGAATGGGTAACATCACCCCAGACTTGGGCAATCCATGCAGACATACTCTGTCCTGGCAATTACGGGCTAAAGACATTAGATCAGACACTTCTCACCTCAGTTTATTGCTGCTTTTCTCCCCCTGCCCAGACTAAATTGTCAGCAGTTTGTTTATCAAGATCCCAGTGACTTTCTAATTTGTATGTCTGGGGGGAGAAAAGCCATGAATAACTAAGTGTGAGACAGACTGTTACATAGGAACAAAACACGGCAATTGGAGCCACTGAATTTTAATTTTGTGCAATTAACCACAGCAGCCCAGCATCAAGGGGCAGCAGATCCATGGCCAGGATGCTCAGGCTGAAAATCTGATCAACATCAAAGTGTTCTGCCCTGCAAGCTTTCATTGAGGTCACTTAAGGAATGAAGAAAAGCAGCAGAACAGCACCCAGCAAGGAGCATCAACACAGATTTACTAGGAATGGTTACTGGAAGCTCTCCCACACTGGGGTTTCCTCCTCCAGCACTGGTTTTCCCCCAGGATCCCTACGTTAAACTGATCATGGATTGTGCTGGGGGAAGCAGGACTTGGGCACTCTCATCCCCTTTGCTTTGGTGTTTGTGCCACCCTGGTTTTCACTCTCTGCTCCTGCAGCACCAGTGTGGTCACCCTGAGCAGGACATGGACAATGGCAGCTCCACAGGAAAGGTTTTGTGCTCATATGAACAGTACAAACTTCACGGCTCCAACCTTTAACCAAAACCCAATCCTGCTGTGAAACAAAGTCCATCTAACCCCACGTTCCAGCTCCCTCTGCCATCTGGGAAAGCAACAGGAATCCTTTCCTGGAGCAGTTGATGCCTTGCTGCTGCTTTGGTGCTGGAATTGGGATCCTTCCCTGCACATCCCACCCCTCCTGGCCAGCACAGCCCTGCAGGGCCTGGCCTGAAGTGGGGCTGATTTTCCAGAACTCCAGGGAGTGACACCTTAGAATGTTTAGCACTGATTTATTAAATGTGCAGAAATCAGTTTATTGGGAAAAAAGCTTTGTTATAAAAAAGCTTTGTTAAAAAATCACCCAACACAAGCCCTTTCCCATTTTTGCCCCCCAGAAGCAGCCTGCAGGCAGGGGCAGAGGGGACAGTGGCTTTGGGAC
Source organism: Spizella passerina (assembly GCA_013401375.1). NCBI lineage: Eukaryota > Metazoa > Chordata > Aves > Passeriformes > Passerellidae > Spizella > Spizella passerina. The sequence goes on along the minus strand of WBNQ01062040.1, from coordinate 6,256 downwards.
CACACGTGCTCACCCTGGCTCGTGCAGCTGGCAGATAATGGGCTTTGCAGGTCACTGGCCCTTCAGCACTGTTATCTCTGTGTAACATACACCTTGTTGTGTCTTACTGCTTAATTACAGCTGATACACAGGCCATAATATTGCTTATCATTAGCCAGAGGATGACAATTACCATTTAAGATTAAACAGCTTGCTTTCTTCAGCCAAGTCTCCATGTGACACTTCCTTGCCCAAGAAAAGATTTGCACATGCAGAACAAATCCCCAGACTAATTGGAGATGTGCCCCGCACAGGGAGGTGGAATTTTGGAAGCACACATTGCAGGTGAACATCACCAACAGTCACTGCAGGCTTCAGCAGAGCCCTGAATGTGAGGTGAAAACAGTGTTTCACAGAATTTCTAGTGTCTCTCTGCTTTATCAGGGCTCTTGTTTCTGCAATGGCCACAGTGAGCAGAGAGCTGGAAGCAGTTGGAAAGCCTGGGCTATTAAAGGATCAGCAGAACTGCTGAGGCTGCACAAGCTGAGCTGTCATTAAGTAGCTTCACCCCTTCCACAAAACACAGATGTGTTCCTGTGCACAAACATGGTTTTGTCTTACTGTGCACAGCCAACACCAAAACTGCTGGGAAATATTCTGCTCTGAAACCCACCCTGGCCTGAGAGGAGATTTCACCACTGATCACTACAAAAAAAGCAGAAAGCTTGAGTGGGAACCACATCCCTGCACCTCTGCTGAGCATTTCTGAGATTCCCTGAGAGCAAAGCCTTTCCCTCCAGAACTCCAATGTGGTAACAAGCAGTTGTGATGACTCCTAATGTCACAGGTCAAGGGTTTAAATCTCATGTCCTGTATTTTGTCAACTCCCATTTATCCCATCCAGCACAGCACAAGGGTACCACACAAAAATCTTCCAAAAATGTGTTCTGATCTTTCACCTACAGTAGATTAAAAATAGCCTGGAGCAAGAACTTCTAGCATTTTGTCATAGCAATTTCTCCATCAAATGAGATGGATGGCCAGCTCCACGGGGAAGGAATGAACCCACCCTGAGATCAGAGCATGCAGAAGGCTGAGTTCCACCTCCAAGGAGCAGGAGTTGTGCCTGGGATGGAAATCCCTGCTGGGCTTCCCCTGCTGAGCCCTGGTGCAGCACAGAACATCCAGGGAGGCTTTTCTTCCCTACCTGCACACTTTTCTTTCAGCCTCAGAACAGTTTGGGGAGCTCAGGCAAAAGTCTCAAGTCCTGGTTGGGATTTTGAAATCCTCCAGCATGACTTTGGGCACAACTCCCATTTCAGGTTTCATTTTTAAAAAGTATTATCTGAAGACAGGTGCTAATTTTGTCTCTCCAATATCATTATTGGAGCTCCAGCCACTCAAACTTTCTGAACACCTAAAGGCCCAAAAGTGAATAGCCACAACAGAACATCTTCCTCTCATAATCCTGCTGAATTATTAAGCCTTATTAATTATTATTAATCCTGCTCTTATTAAGCCTTGTTATTTCTTAGGGTCTTGTGGTGACCTTGCAGCAGTGAGATGCACATCACACCATTAAAGCACACAACACCTTTTCACCATTTGCACAACCAAATCTTGACAAAATCCTCTCCTGATCCATTCATGTCTGCTGGGCATTAATGGTTCCCTTTCAAAACTTCAAGACCCAACTGCCTGAAAGTGAATCCACCCTTCTGTTATCAGCTGGTTTGATAAAAGGTCCAGCCTCCTGCAGCAACTGGGCTTTCCTTGTGTCTTTATCTCCCCACAGCCACAGTTGCCAAAGTGGAATAGATGTCCAAAGAATTTATTCAGGAAACTAAAGCTTGCAAAGCTGCAGCTGCTTCCACATGAATTCAGTGATGCAGAGTTTCCCAGCAGCTCACAGAGACTGCAACATCTGTTTACCAGACACCTTTATGACATTCTACCTCAGTGTGCTGAGATCTCAAGAGTTATCACATTAAATCTTGCAGAGGTGCTAAATAAACTGCACTCAAAAAACCCACCGAAAATAAAAACAAAACCAAACAAACAAAACATCCAAACAAAAACAAAACAGCACAGTCTTGCTCATAACCCAGGAAAACCTGAGAAACTGAGAATTTGTACCCTCTGCCACAATTCAGGGCCCAACTTTCAGGTTTTCCAGAGAGGCTGCCCTTTTATTTCAGGCTGATTGCAGATCCCATTATCTTACATAGTATTGTGTATTTTATATGTATATAAACCAGAAAACCAGCACCTGTAACAGAGATGTGCAGCTCTCAGTAGCTCAAGTTATCAATGAGCACTTTCAGCATCATGTGAGAGAAACTGGAGCATCACCTGTGAGTCAAGTCTGGGTAAAACCTACAGAATTTACCCAGTATTTCCCATTGGTTCCCCTTTTCTAAAACACATTCTCAGTTTAATCAGATTTTACTTCTCCATCAGGGAAGGAGTCTCTGCTTTGCTCTCCACTGTCACAGCTGGAACAACCTCCCACATCAGAGATTTCCACACTTTTCTAAAGGGATGCTCATCAAGAAAAGAACCTTCACCTTCCTTCCTCTCAAACCCACACTGCAGCTCTTGGATTAGAGCAGAAAACATGGGGAAAAATACATTTAAGGTTTGGACTTGGTGATCTTTAAATCTCCTTTCCAACACAAACCATCCTGTGATTCTATGACACTTGTGGTATTTGTATTTATGTTTTTCCATAGGTTTTTTTAACAGACCTCAGGGAACCATTTGTGGGGCCAAAGTAATGTGGATTCACATGATCCCATCACATGTTCCTGTTGGTTTTGATGCCAGGATCAAGAGGAGAGCTCCTGTGTTATTTTTATGCTTCTGTTACATTTATGTTATTTTAGCCTCATCAATGGGCCTGTGGAAGGGGAAGGGCCCATGAAAAACACACACAAATGCCAGGACATTGGGTTAATTCAGATTTAAGGGAACATTAAAGGATCCTCAGAGCTCCCTTGGGGGTTTGGGGAGTGGGGCAGGGAGGCTCTTCAGTGACAACAGGGCAGATTCCATCTCTTGGACACTGCAGCATTCTCTGCCTCCTGAGTCATGTAGGAAACTCTGACACACAAAAATCTGCAATTTCATATTCTGCAGCAGGGAGAGAAGACAGAAAACAAAGGTACAGCTGCTAAACTTCCCACCAGAAGCCAATCCAAATGGAGAGAACGGGGTGAGTCAAGCAGGGCCAACAGCATCCTTAAAGGGAAGATAAAAAATAAAGGAAAACATGTTCATGCATGTTTTCTGAAAGATATTTGTGATTTTATCACTCATCTTTCAGTGTCCTGTGGATTATTGACATTTGGAGGATGGAGGTGAGCATGAGACCCAGCCCCAGCCCAGGTGATTTGTGACACCCAGATAAGGAAGGGCCTGACTCTCCCAACCCCAGGCAGTGATGGAAAGAAACATCTCCCAGAGCCAGCCCTGAATCAGGCAGCATTTCCCTTTTCTTCCAGCTGCCACTCATCATAATACCTTCTTATCTGCATCCTCCCCAGAAATCCTGGCTGCAGGAGAGCCCAAAGGGCTCTGACAATTCCAGCTAAGGTAACTCAAAGGGGACGTTTCCTTCTCTGCAGGGTCTCACATCCCTGCTGTGGCAGGAGGATCCTGGAGCTCAGCAACAGAGCCCAACACTGCCCTCTCTGCCCCTGCCCTTGCTCCCACACCACGCTAATTTTCCATTTATAAGCAGTTTATATGGAGGCAATAAACTATTCTCAGGTGTTATAAACATTTTACAGGCTGGGGCACTGCACACGCTGGGGTGAACAATTATTTACTAAAGCAGCCACTAATCATTTACAAAAAGGGTATGAACTGAGCTTGGGTGTAATCCCCTGCTCTGTGCAGTGCCTCTTATCTTGGCTGCCCCACTGGGACTGGCCAAGGATCCCCAGAGTTCAAAGATTAACCAAACACCTCAGGGTAGGAGCAGCCAAGCTTCCCAACAGGGAGCTGTGACAGGCTCACACCTACCACAGGCTGGAGTAACAAAAGTACAATAAATACAGGAAAGTTCACTAAACCTCCTTATCATATGACCCAAATTTCTCAGCCCTGATTTTTCCTTATCTACAGTTTCACCACCTGTTTGTAGGGATATAAAGGATTGTGCCAAAGTTCCTGGATATGGTGCTGCAATCTTTAAACTCCCTGAATTTTGGGTTTCCTGATATGATGGGTGCTTTTCTTGACCACCTGGGAGTGTTCCCTGTCCACTCTGGAAGGATACAAAGGAATAGCTTCATTTCTTTGGCATTTTTAGTGGGATGAGTCAGAGAGTCGTGAGCTCAAACTGCTGAACATACTGGTATTTTCAGACACCTCAAATGCTTCTATGACACAAGAACATTATGAAATATAAAACATTTCTTTACTGTCAAACCAACATTGCCTTGTCCTGCCAACAACCTGCCTGCTGATTGGGGTTTCTGTGGATTTCTTTCTCCTCAGCATGAGTTCAAATCCTGTGCACTTCTGCCATATTTCAGTTACCCATTACATAAGTGATCTTCTTGCATTCAATCTGATTTAGGATGAGTTCACAATACAGGGCATGTGCACAACAGCACTCCCTTCAGCAAACCAGCAGGATTTTTCATGCTCCAAAACTACTTGTGAACCAGCAGAGCTGAGAGTATCTCCTCCTGCCACAGGTGTGTGCTTTCCACATGGAATTATGCAGCAGAACCTATTTCCCCCCTGACCATTACAGTCTGATTCTGCTCTTAGATGGTAAATCAGCCACCCCCAAGCTCTAATCTGAGGAAATGTTCAAGCAAAAGCCAAAGGGAAGTGCACAGCCACTGAGGGGGACTGTTTGCTTGCTCGAGCACGTGCTTGAGCACTTTCCTGAATGGAAAAGCCAAGGGCAGCCCCAGTGTAACCCTGGAGATACAACAAGTGTCCAGGCTGCTCTGTGAGCCTGATAAGCTCTAATCTGATAAAGACTTCACCAGCCCAGCTGCGTCAGAGCCACGCTGCAGCCAGGGGATATTGCAAGGGTGCTGCTTATCTGGCTGACAACAAATGGAAACTCATTCAAAGAGCTCAGGGCCTTGGAGATAAAGCTGGGGAGGCCTTGTAGGGCGGGCACGAGGAGATGAGGTTATCACAGAGACAGACAGGCCTGAAAAACCCCACCTCTTCATTACAGTGGCAATTAACAGATAAAAGCCACAGACCTTCAAAAGCTGCAGAGGTGTCTCATTCCAATTTAAATCACTGGATGTGAAGCACTTATGAGCTTTGAAAATTTGGATCGTATTGGCACAGATTTTAAAGGGCAATCAAATTTATATTACACTTTTTAAAAAGACCTGTCTGTCCCCATTCATTCCTCACGAGTCATTGGAACAAATTAATCTGCAAATTTAGGTTCAAAAGGGAAGAATCCATAAGGGAAGCATATTCCATATTTCACATTGTCCCCTGTGATGGAATATCAGTTCCAAGGAGGATCCCAGCACTAAAAATGAGCCCTTCAGTTTGGGGCAGGCCAACAATTAGACATTTTTGTATGATGAACACTTGTGTACCTCTCCAGTTGACTCAGTGACAGCTACAGGAACACGGTGCCTTCAAAAATAATGCTCAATAACTCCCTAAATTCAGCCACTGATGATTTGCACTGAGATCTCAAACACAAGTATTTCCCCTCTCAATACAGGCCAGGGCTAAAGGAAATTTAAATAACTCATAACTCTTTTTTTTTCTTCCTATATCTTGAAACCACTGTAAGAAGGCCAAACCCTATGGCATGGGCTGTTTTCTCACCCAGTGAAACAGAGCACTGGCCAGTTTCATTTCCCCAGCCCTGAAATGCTTAAATTCCCTGCTTTACTGAAGAATTGCAGCTCTGAGCTCCACTCCGTGCACTGTTTCAGTTCTCAGGAGGTTTGTTTCCCACAGCTGCTCTTCAGCCAAGCTGTGAATGAACCTGAAAATTCATTTGAAAACCCCTCTATGGTTTCTCATGCTTTCACAATTACAGTATAGCTTTCCTCAACATTTACACCACCCCCTGCAGGGAATTCCCCCGGCACAGGGCTAAAATTCACCAGGAAGGCTTGTAAACCCTGATAAGCGTTTCATCTCAAAGAAGGCAAAACCTTGGTATCAAGTGAGTCTGGGAAATGTTTTGCAGTGACTGTGCTGTGGAAGTTGGGCCGTTCAGAGCTCCGTGATGCGGCTCTGGAGGGCTCTCATTGACGGCAGCGTTCAAAGC
>WBNQ01062038.1:0-12992 GCA_013401375.1 Spizella passerina | reverse complement strand
GTCACGTAGCTATTTCTCCACAAAAAGGGAAGAAATTTCTTGGGAGTCTTAGCTTATATGAATTGGGTGTTGGTTTTGTCTGGTTCATTTTCTTCACAGCAGCTAGGATGGGGCTGTGGTTTGGATTTGTGCTGAAAACAAGGATGCTAACAAAAGGGTGCTTCTCTTAATGCTGAGCAGTGCTTACAGAGAGTGAAGACCTTTTTTGCCTCACCCTCCACCCCACCAGCAGCAAGGCTGGGGGTGCACAAGGAGTTGGGAGGGGACACAGCCAGGACAGTATGAAGGAGCCTTGCCTTCCTGGGCATAACTGAAACCGTTCTGCCCATGGGAAGAGGGGTTTTCCTTTGCTTGTGTGTGTGGCTTTTGCTTTACCTGTTAAAGTGCCTTGATCTCAACCCATGAGTTTTCCCAGTGTAACTCTTCTGATTCCCTGCCCCATTCTGCTGGCAGGGGACTGAGTGAGTGGCTGTGTGGAGCTTGGTTCCTGGCTGGGGTTAAACTACAAGTGTCATTGGTTTCAAAGGAATTACACTGGTTAACATGAGGATCAGAATTTGCCTCACTCATATTTATTTGAAGATATAATATTTTAATAAGCATTTGCATAATATTTTTTTTTGTTTGTTTGTTTGTTTTCTCCCCATAACACTGGGTTTCCAGATTGTTTCATTGTTTTCTTTTTCACAAAGGAAGAATTCTAAGCTAAGTTGTTCCTCCTTGAACAATAGCTGAATAGCAAGAGGAGGAACAAACTGGCAACGTTTGTCTATGCTTTAATGTTCCTGTATTATCTTTTGGGGCCCTGTTTTCTGTGGTATCTTCCATTTTGCTTTTTGGGGAATGCTCTGAGTTTTCAAAAGAACCATTGATTATGACTACAGCACCAGAGTCTGGTGAGAAAAGCCATGCAAGTATGAGTCTTGATTTTAGGCTGAATGTCCTAAACTTTGTGAGATAATTCTGGGTGATGCCAATGCAACAACTCATAAAAGCTCTTCAATATCTTGTCACCTCCAGCTTTTGAGCAAAAAGTTAAAAATGTTGAATGTTAGTGACCTTCTAAGCTTTTATTCCTATCAGAATGTATTGGCATCATGCAATAGATGTTTTACTCTGCTGAAACATGAAGTAGAGCCCTACATAATTCTTTCAATGAATTGCAACTTTTAAAGATTTTAATATTTAGCACTTCAAAAAGACTGTTGACCTCAAGTCATCTATTTAGGAAGTCCGTACAACATTTCTTTGAGTTCCCTAGAGTTTCTTTTCAGCAGATTTTTCAGGGAAAAAAGTATTTATTAAATCCATTACCTGAGCCTTAGTCTATGCTTTGTCTGACAATCTGAGCATAGTTTTTAACATGTAGCCGTTAATGCACTGATGCTCTCTGTTCTCTTACTTTCCAAGAGGGAACCAGTATTACACAAGTCACAATGCAGTGTGCCATCATTTAAATCTTCATAAAAACTGTAAAATGCTTACCTACTTTGGTTTAAACCATTGGCTGGCCGTGTATAATTGATGTAATGAATGGATGAAGAGCATCCTGCTTGGAGGAAACACTTAAATTAAAACTCGTACTAAATCAGAAAAGAAGATGAGTAACTATTAGCATAGTTACATGAAATGCATAGTGTGAAATTCACAGCTGTAGACAGTGACTCACTGACAAATCACTTGTGTACTTAATCAAACTGAAAAATCACAGATAGAAGAATGCAAGCAAGTGTGATAGTTTGTATTGCTGCAAAACCACACATGAGCATTTTGAGTATGCAAAAGCATTTGTTTACTTATAAAACATTTCTCCCTGTGCATGTAAAAACAACTAACATCCTTTACAGATCTTTCCATTGTATATAAGGATATTTTTAGAAAGGTGAATGCCAGAATAAGAAAACACAGAGAAAGAATGACTGGAAATTGCTTGGGAAATCCAGCTCTCATTGGAAATGTCAAGCATCTCAGTTTCCAGCATGTACTGGTAAGCCACCAGTTTAAGTCAGAATCCCTCTGTAAATAACAGGCTCAAAGTGGTCCTTTCTGAGGGCAGTTCATGCTGTCCTACAGCTTCTATCATAATTTGGTGGAGGGAAAGAAAAGCTAGACAGCGGAGGTTTGGGGGAAAAGAGTCGCTAGTCTTGAGAAGTGCAGCAGCAAAAGGTAAGCAAGACAAAAATATCAGAGGATGTGTGAGAAGAATGTGGGTTGAGGGGAAGGATGAGATCAGAGGATGTGAATGGAGATGGCAGAGGGCAGTTTCTTGATGGAGAGAATATGAAACCCTTTTACATCAAAGAGAAGGCAGGAGTCAAAGGCAAGATATTTTATAGAAAGATTAAGAGTAAATGATTTAAAATACACATATATATAAAATCTTCCTTTCTTGGAATATTCTCAGCTCTCTTGAGAAAAGTCTTTGTCAAAAAATGGAGTGAATGTTAATAATAAAATCTGATAGAAATTTCCAACACATTTGCAAGGTTTCCTCCCTACTGCTTGAATGGAGGCATAAAATGTGCATGGGTTAGTGTAAAGGAATTTGGAATAACACTGAGATGAAGACTTACCTAAGTGACTCTGTTTTCACACATTACCAGAATAAGTCTTCAGGTATTTTCCCACAAACTTTAGAATTATGGCCACATTGGCTTCACTGGCACATTAAAGGACTTTTCCAAGTGTACTGTGTTGCCTTCAGTGATGTTTTCCATCTCACACCCCTCTTCTTTCCACATTACTTTTCTCATTCTTTCCTGGTGCTAAATGATGGTGAAAAAACACTGGCTATAACCCCCAGTAGTTGCTTTGTAACTACTGCTTCACTCAGAAGGGCCATATGTTTAATCCCTGATGCATAAGTTTTTCTGGTTTAAATGCAGTAATAGACATATAATCTGTTTTTAGCACTTCCAGCTTGGAGGAAGTAGGCCAGGAACATGGGAATGTTGAAGAATAAAAAAGGAATCCATGCTAAATCACTAATTACTTGTCACTCTATTTGTTTTCAGCCTATAAAAAAAGTGGTGGTATTCCCAAATAATTCATAATGCCTTAGGCAAACAAGCTAGCCCTGCAATACTTTGGATAATTGAAACTGATGAAGTGGAAGACTGGAGATGTTTATTTTGAAATAACAGTGTTAAAGTAAAATGCCAAAAGACAGAGAAAAAGCCCTGGGAATCTTGAAAGGAGTGAAGAGAAGCATGGTACCGAATTACAAGAGTAATAAACACTGTGGCAAACAATTTGATTTTATTTTAAATTGCTCTTAAGAAACAAGTTAAACAACCAAGGATCCTGCAATTGTTGTTTCCTAGCCTGGATGCATATTTAGCTGTCATAAATTCCTTTAAATAATTGTGCTTTGCACTGGAAGACATTACTTGGCTAGGTCTAAGTCAGCCCCAAATCATTAAAACTCAGCAGGGCAAATTCTGTCCTCAGGTACATGCCAGAACAACTTTTCAGCAGAGATTTATTTTTATTGTAATAAAAAGCTTCAGAATGATAAATTTTTTCTTATTTCTTTCCCAGTGAGTCTAAGAAAAATGTATCTTCCTTTTCATATGCTGCAGTGATGCTGATGGGAGCTATACAATACACATTAAATGACTGAATTTTGTTCCTCGTCAAAGTGTCTGTGTTATCAACAAGAGATAATTTTTTTAAAGAGATGTTCTTTTCCCAGAATGTGAACTCTGTGTCAAGAGTATTTTTATGCAAGGTCCCCTGAACAGGACCTTGTATACTTCAACATCTTGAGGGAATAAAGGCAAAACAAACCACAGTCATTCCTTTGCAACACCTTGGTTTATTAATTTCTTTTCATTGTGATGACAATGGCTGGGGCAAGGTCAGTCTAGGTCAGGAATATGGAGAGGGACAGCGCCGTGAAGGGGCTGGGATGACAACCTGCAGCTGTGGCATGGGTTAGCTGGCAGGTACCAGGTAAGTGGCCACTGTTACTGAGAACTCAAACAGCTTCCAAATGCTTCAGGTGCTGTATAGTCATGCAGTCTAGTGTTTAATTTACTTTCCTTCTCCGTAGTGTCTTTCAGTCAATCAGCAGTGACCTAGGTGAACAGAGTTTTGATAACATTCCTCACAAAACTGTAGGTCACTGACCAATTTTCTACAAGTAATCACACTAAAACTATCATAGCCCCAGCACTAAAATTCTACCTCACTTTTGTGTAATTTGTTGCCTTCTGCTGCTCTGCATCACACAAAGCCAAGCTTCCTACTAATTATTACTTTACTAATAATGTAGCCTGAAAGAGGGCAAACAGTACTCTGCATATCCCTTTTGGATAGCTCATAACAAAGAACAAATAGAGGAGGACATGGCAGGACCCCTTAGTTGTGAGGGGGTACTGCAATGAGGCAAGAGGAGGGAGGGAAATGATCTCTCTTCCCATTGTCCCTGCATTTATCAGATGACAAGAAGAACTTACAGGGCTGCACTTCTACCCCATAGCTACCTTTGCATGAGTCACTGTTGGAATCAAATATGGAGGATTTCATGGTTTTCTTTAAAATATATCTAAATATATATTTATATATATCTAAAATTAAAAACTGGAACCATAGGGCCAGAGAAGGGAAAGCATAAGAGAATTCTGCAACATATTCCAAAGGGGTGTAGGAGGAACTCTCCTAATCATCTAGCTTTCTACTTCCCTGTCTGATTTCTTTGACAGGAACAGAACTTCTTTGTGTTTTGTACTACCATCTTGTTTTAAGGAGAATGACATTCAGTAAAACTGGGGCATTTCTAACCCAAGATATTTAAGTGGTTTTATATGTGACTTTAATGTTTAATGGCTTAAACTAACACACAAAAGGAGCACTGGCCAAACTCACAGGGTCCATTCAACAATACCAGTATTTCAGCTTTTCAGTGGGAGTTTCCTGCATGATTTAATGAACACTCTAATCTTGAGATTTGACAAAGGAAAAAATTCTTCCATAATCTGCTCACATGGGAAATGGTGAGAGGTAATTTGCTGGATCAGCATTGAAAGTGACAAATTTTCTAGCACAGAACAGAATCCTTTCCTTTTGTGTATGTGTGTGTGTCAGTGATATGTGGTTAGTAAATAATAGATAAAGAAGAATCAGAGTTATGGTTAAAATTGCACCTTGTTATAAAAATAGAGCTGTCAAGCTGGAATGCTGAGGCTGGCAGGAGGAGGGCATTAGCAGAAGAGAAGTAGATGATTTTTGAACAGCTGGAAGATGTTTTGTGAGGAAAAGGTGAAAATTTAACAGTTGTGTGGAAGAGTAACGATGGTGTGAAATAAATTTGTTAGATTCACTACAGTTACAAACTCTGGTATAGTCATTACATTCATCTGTGACAAATGAGGACAATGCTACAGGTGAGACCTTGGTGTTTTCTTGTAGCTGAAGCTGAGCATTGGCATGAATTATTGGCCCCAAAAGAGTATTTTTGATATAGAATTTCCTGACCTGTAGTAAAAGCCTCAGCAATAAGTAAATAACTATTCCATCAGAATAATGACAAATGACATTGCTAATGCACTCCAAGACCATTCACCTCTAAGACTGTTTTTAGTCCTGCTGAAGTTGATATTGCCTGGAAAAAAAGAGCAAAAGCAATTCTTTCTTTGGTGTATAATACTGCTTTTGTAGTGAGAAAGGCTGATAGGCACCCAGTGGGCTGCTGGCAGAGGATGAAGAGGTTTGTCTCATGCATACAATGTGCCAATATTCTTGCTCTGAAGACACTGCCTTTTGGTGAGGATTGAGAAAGCTGCAAGTACCTGCTACTCCTGCTTTACATGTTGTGCAACTAAAGAAAGCAACTCGTACTCAAGGCTCCAAACCACTGATGTCCATTGCTATCTCAATGTTGTTTTGGGGGACTGTTGCAGAGCCAGACAGGACTTCAGCTGCTGGAGCAGACCTTCAAACCTCCTTCTTCCTCAAAGTAAAAGTTAGACAGTGCTTTTTTCAGGAGGGAAAATCTGTGTAACTGACAGTTCTCATCCACCCTCTTGGCTGTGTGAAGTTCCTTTGGGTGATATCCTTCACCAAAGCTCAGAGCTAATGAGATAAATCTGAAGTTCTTGGATCTTTCACTCATGCTTCTTAAACAAACGAAAAATAAACTACTAATTTGTAACTCATGTTGGAAGATAAAGTATTCTGAAGTGTCCCTGAGGCAGATAGCATCCTTATTCACCCACTGGTGAGAATTTATGGACTTCTGGGGAAGCTTCAGGCTTCCTTTTCCCCCACTTCCCACATTTCCAGCATTTTCCCAAACTAAAAATAATGAGACTAGTATCTATTTCACGAAAAAATATTCACTCCAATATATGACATTTCCACGAACATGATCACAGTTTCTCTTCTCTTAAAGTTGATACATCCCAAGTGGATTTAATTGAGACCAGAAAGAAAGCTGTCTTTCTTCTTTTATGTCAAGTTTCTCCAAGTTTTCCGCAAAACCGCTGGTCTTATAAGTTCTTACTTATAAATAAAATTGTAGTAAATTTCTGAGTAAACTGAACAAGGGAATGTAGACTATAACAAATTTGTTTTGGAAGTTACAAGTCAGATAAGCACAAGGATTGGTCCAAACACAAAAATGATTTAACAACATTGTGTGACCTTGGGTGAATTACAGCTTCTATTCCCTACTTGGGACAGTGTGTGGCATGATTTTTCCAAAGAATTTTTGAGTGGTCAGTGAACCAGAGCTTGCAAATAGTGCTCCAGATTCATCCCTGTCCCAATGTTTACAAAATGGACAATTTCTAAGGTGCTAAAAAACCACATATAATATATTATGCTGAAAAGAGAATCTCCACCTGAGACTATCACTTTTCACTTTTGATTATTCATGCTGCAAAACAAACTTCAAGAGAAATGAATGAGTGAAAAGTTGAGGTCACTTTATATCAGTTGTAAATACCTGACTCTTGAGACAAATCCACTGTGAAGGAGCTCCATGGTTTAAAAACAAGCAGCTTTTCTTTCAAAAGGCCTTATTCTTACCTAACTTGTAACAAAAGCATTGTTTTTCTTACATGCAGTGGCACAGTAAGATAATCTTACATTTTTTAGAACTCATTTGCTTTAATTGTTTCTTTATTTAGAAGGAAAATGCTGTAAGATTTTAGTGTTTTCAGTGACAGTTTGCAATTTTGTTGTTTTTAACACTATTTTTCTAATATTTCCCAAATTATAAACATTTGAATGTTGTTATTTGGCACGAAAGAGAACATGAGATGAGCTCATTATGCCTTCAAAATATGAAGGTGGCTTTACTCACTTTCAATTCAGATTCAGTGAGTAATATTAGCATGACACTGAATGGAGTGAAATGGTGTTGTATATAAGACCGTATTTTATTTAAAAAGAGAAAATTCTTGACATTCTATGAAACACCCAATTGAAAAGGAGCTTGGGAACACTGGTGTCTGACAGCTTATGCATCCAATTACTGATATGTCACCAGAAATACGTGGGAATAAAGTAATGAGATGGCAGTTTCTGCAACAAAGGGTAACATTGTCTTCTTACATCTGGATCACCAGTTTCATGCTACATATAAATATACATTTTCTGGTTAACTCCTTACAGTCACACAGATCACCAGATGAAAACAGTAACACAAGTGCAATGGAATTAAATGCACTTATGACTACTCTTACGATACACAGGATCTTATTACAGTATTAATACCATCCTCACAGAAATATATTTTACTTTAAAGGACGTAGTCAGCCTATTCTGATTTAAAACTGCTGAAATAATCTGATACAACCAATCACATAGAGAGTTTTCTTTTTTTGATGCTCTAGAAACCAAATTTCTTCCAGTCACATCAAGCACTTGTGCTGAATTTTCCCTCAAAATTTGCTTAATTGTCAGTTGCTCTTGTCAACTTTAAGATATGACTGATGAAACATTTAACAGCAGCATGATATAAGCAATCAAATTCAAATACTATGTTTTAGGACGAAAACAAGGGTGAAGCTGCCCAGTTCTGGTAAGATTTTCAAATCCCAAGGCCCATTCACTGCAAATAAAGATGTCTTCATGAGCCAATCCCTTTTTTTGTGTTTGCAGGACACCATAGCATTTAAGTATATTTAGATACATAACCAGTTAGAGTGCCTGACATTAAAGAGCGGGTAGAAGTGTCCTAAAGCAGATTTCCTCCATTCATAGTTTTACATTTAATACATTCAAACCCCAAGCCTCCACCTCTTTTGTGGCATCCATTCAGAAATGCCAGGAAAGCAGCCAAAAGGATGTGAGGGTGTGCTTAAAGGCCACAGCACCACACTGAAGACCTCTGGCTAAAAGACCACAAACACAGCACTATAATGGCAGGCCAGAAGGAAACAGCTATGGGGAGGAAACTCATCCTTTTTAGTGGAAAGATGATAGTCTAGTGAAAAAAAAGGTTGTATTTTCCCAAGCTCATACATCCTCCAAAGGACAATACGCAGAGTGTGATGGGACTGTCAGTGCTCTCTGCCCCTGCCCAGGTCAGGGCACTGGGCACACCATGGCACCGCACGTTCCTGAACAGCCTGGCACCCACTTCAGCATGCTGGGGGAGGCTGTGCCTGTGTGTGCCTTCGGATCATAATTCTGTCACCAGGATATTCTCCTCCCTGTGGAGACCCAGCCCCTTCTGAGCTGACTGTGCTGCCAGCAGCCCCACTGCTCGTTGGGCCTCTCTTGTTAGGCCTCACCTTCCCTGACTCCTGAGGAGCGCGCATGGAGTCACTTCTACAGAGATTGCTGAACGAGGCCTCTCAGATAATGCTGTGCTTTACTATTTCTAAAGCTGTGCTTTAATATTTCTAAAGCAGTAGTATGACATTAATCTATGCAGAGCATCTTGGCAAAACTCTGCTCCTCAGTCAGAGTGCCACATCACAGGGCACTGCCAGTGCTGGGCACCACCTTTACTGCCCCATGTGATGCCCTGCTCCTCCTCAGCCTGACCCTCACCCTGCTTCTCTTCCCCACTGCCTTCACTGCAAGTCAGAGCATCCTCCAAACACCTCTTTTTCTGCTTTGGAACCAAGCACACTATTAATACGTCTTTGAATTAACAGAAGTATGAGTGTAAGGAAAATATGGGGTGGGATTTACCTGCAAAGGATTGTACTAACTATAAAATCAGAGTTCTTTATGTGTAACAGCAAATTTGGAGCGTCAAAATTTGACGTTAAGAAATCTTGATGCAGAATTCACCTGTGTTTGCTCATATTGTCTTAGAAGAGCTGCAGATGTAAGAAGGTGAATATTTATTCTCAAAGTGTGTCTGTGTACTAGGTTTCCATGGCATCCATACTACTATAATCAAACATATTCCACATGTCAAATGTGTAAAACCCTATGGGGGTTTTTAGAGGACTTATTTCATATTTTCCTTTTGGTAAATCTTACAATATTTGAAGTAGTAATTACAGAATGCCAGAATTAATTTTTCTCTAATAATTATGTGTCTGACAATCCCAAGCAGTTAGCTCATTCATTAAAATTCAATAATGATTTCTCCAATGGCTTTCAGCAGCAGTAATGACATACATTGTTATGCCCACTAATTTCCATGAAGAACAATGGAACATTATTTTATTGGCATCTAGAATTACTCCACCACACTTTGTTGCATTCTTTTCAAGAGATGATGAAAGGGAAAGTTGAGCAGTCTGGATTCTTTTCAGGCCTTACAATGTTTAGCTACACCAGCAAACTGTTAAGTAGACACACTGGAATATGCTTGAACTGTTTTAATCATAGCATCACAATTGGGATGAGGGTCCAAGCCCTTAGTACATGAAAAATTTCTTAGCTGTTAAATTCCTTGGGAGTTTTAAAAAATTAGGCTGAACTGTTCAAAAGTTTTTTGTTGCCCTTTAAAGATTATTTGGTTGTTCAGCTTTTACTACTTCTTTCAGGACTTTCTAAGACATTCTATGAACAAGTATAATTTCAGCAACTACACTGTATTTTTAGAACTCTTCAAGGATAGCTTAGGCATTCTCAGGAGTGTTAAAAAATTGAATTTTCTATGCTAGGTGTGGAGGGGTCAGGTCACTGGGTTACTCCTGCCAGGGAAAATGGTGCAGTAGAGGAATGGAGCAGAATGGGATCAGAGAGAGAAGGGGCCAGCCCAGGTGAGCCAGAATTGCAGGCTCAGTGCAGTGCAATACATAGTCATGAGGCAGAGGGCAGCCATATAACAGGTTAATCCCCCTCACCCATATTGCCTGCACCTCTGCCAGCAGCTGCAGTGCTCCCATGGCACAATCAATGTGGGATATGGGCACTTATTTACTGGCCATGCTGCTGCCCAAGGCAAGATGGCCCTGCTTGCACCTAGCCTAGACTGGATATTTCTGTCTGTTTGGGTTGGTTTTGTTGTTTTTGTCTGTTTGGGGTTTGGTTTAGCTTTTATTTTTCCGTCCTTACATAGTATGCAAACATTAATATTCAAATTAATGACTTCTTCACCTGCTTACAGTGGTGGAAATCTTTGCCAATGGGCAGCACACTGCCTGTAAAAGAACAAAAACTCTGCCCCACCCATGGCTCGGTGTGCAAACTCAGGATAACCACCTATTGCCACACTTGTATCAGTGTAAGCAAGAGCATAAGTGGTTTACTGGCCTGTTTGCTGTCATAACCTATGCAGGATTTGGCACACAATACATTTAGTTATTTAGCTAATAGATTAATTCCCTAATGGAATCTCAAATCAAGAGGATTATGAATGCTCAGAATCCTATTTCTTTTCTGCCTTGTCAGGACACATCAAGTTATCCTTTTAAGTGTATTCCACCTCTGTTAGGCATTTGGGTCAAAGCAATTGTTTACTTTATATACCTGTAATTATTAAGAAGTATGGTGAATTACTAGTCGCATTTCCCACAGTCAGGAACTGAGGGCCAAACTCGTTGCCTTTGCCTGCAAAAGATGTCACCCCAGGGTAGATGTTACTTATTGCAATTCAGTCCCATTTAAGCTGAGTAAGAACGACGTGAATGTGTATTCCTTGGGGGATGCATCAGTAGTCTGGATTCCTAATTCAGAAGTGAAAGCATCCAAATTATCATTCTACAAAAGCTGTGTCTGAACTATTTTCAGCAGATTGCTCATAGGAATCAGGGCAGGTTGTAAGATGTTTCATGAATCTCTGAGATGTGGTATCCTCATTTGGCAGTAAGGAACCTTTTAACTTCAAAACATCATACCAGATCTGGAAACCCAAGAATAAACTAAATATTTTAGTCTAGTTTTGTGTTCTCTGAGAATAGAGACAGAACTTTGAACATTGTGATTTTAGTTGGAAATAATCTAGGGTCCTGTTTACGTCATGAAGGTGTCCATTTCCACAGTGCTCAATCAAGATCTAGGGTTTTTCACGAGAGCAATTCTTCCTGTAGGTGTAAGATTTTTATCCAAACATCAAAAATCAGTTGTAAACTTTTCTTCTGCATAGAAGAAAACTAAACAGTTGTCCACATAAAAAAAAAAGCAGTTCTACTTCTTTTAATAAAGTCAGAATATTCAATCTTTTAATTTCTTATTAATTGAATACTCCATGTAAAAAAAAGATGTTTCAAAGGCAGCCTTTGTCACTGCCATTCATTCAGCTCTATTTGCCACAAGTCTAAGAAAGAATAAATTGATAAATGGCTCATTGTAATGTCATTCAAACAGAAAGAGAAAAAAAAATTACTTATTTCCAGTGACAAAAAGTAACCAACTTTTATTATCCATTGGGTATATAAATATACAGGGAGATGCAAATCTCTCCGAAGCTCTTGGTTAAAGATTAGCTCACTGCCATGTCACAGGTTGGTGAGGTCTTGGCTGTACTTGCTTGAACTCAGGACACGTAGTGCTTAATATCTCAAACAGTCTTTCCAGAAGAGACTCTCCTTTCTGCATACAGCAGCAGTGGCAGAACACCACATCACCTTTATGTGGTGCTCCTGGAGTGCTCCTGCTGAACAATCAATGTGCAGACTGCCATTAGCAACACCTCTGAATATTCCAGGTACTTGTCTACTTTTAACAGGAGAGCACAAGAAGACAGACAGGCAGCATCACTTTTGAAACCCTAAGCTATTGTATATATAGCTGAAGTGCTGAAGAAGGCAAGAATTAAATTCAGAATACTGTGAGTGGCACTTTCCTCAGTTGATACATTCCTGTCTAGTGGCTTGACAGGATGATTTCATCAGGACAAATTCCCAAGCACATTTGCTGAGTGAGAGTAAGTAATATGGCTAGTCAGTTTACTATTTTCCCTCTAAAATAATTCCCAAATTTGGTGGAGAGTTGAGGAGGGAATATGGTGTGGCGTATTTTACAACTGAAATTAAAAACTAGTGTCTGGTTTTGTTCTGTAAAAGATAAAATAACAACCACAAAAAAACCCCTAAGCCGAGCAAACAATCAAACAAACAAAAAAAATCCCAAAGAAAGCCAAAGCCAAAACCAAGAAAAGACCTCAAAACCAAATACCCCTCCCCCACCTGACCCCAAACACCCAAACTATGAGTAAGCAAACACATCCCATGATTAAGTTTTTTTAAATGAAATATCTTGAAAAATTATTTCAATTAGTAGTTTACCTCTAAATTTACCCTGGAGGTCAAACAGCATAAGTGAGTGTTGGTAGCTGCAAGGGTGATGGAATGGGTTTCATTTTTTTCACTCATGAGTGTGTCTCTGGGTTGGGTAGTGGGAAAAAATGAAGGTGCTGGAATTTACAGAATGTGGAACAGAACAGTATGATAATTCAAACAAAATTCCTATAGTATTTTCTGTGCTGAGCTCTGTTTTCAGCCAATAAATGGCTAAATGTATTTTTTACTTAATGAAAGGTATATTCCACCTTTCAACACACACTATTCTTTCAAATAACACAAGCCTTTTTATCATTCTTCTTAATAGAGTCCTAGAAATTAAACTGCCATCTG
>WBNQ01062035.1:0-13366 GCA_013401375.1 Spizella passerina | reverse complement strand
GGTTGGACTCAATGATCTTAGAGGTCTTTTCCAACCTTAAGGATTCTGTGATTCTTAGCAGAATATCTTGATTCTTGATTTCTTGATTTTCTCCTAGCAAGAGTTCTTACTGTTCTGGAACATCTGCACATGCAGAGAGCTGAGAAGTCAGTTTGCTCAGGATGGTCTCACTTGAGGCTCAGTTTGGTTTTTTGAATCAGACAGAAAAGGTCACACACTGAATGTGTCTGTAATGCCACTGACAGAGCTCAAGACAAGGGAAGAATGTCCTGTGAAAATGGGTCAGTGCCCAGGTGCAGCCAGGACTGGGATCTGGGAGTGAACTGGCGCCAGGAACCTGCACAAGCCTTGGCTGTAGCCAACTGAATTCAGTTTTACTGCACACAGCAACAGCCTGCTGAAATCTTGCCACAGCTAGAATTCCTTCGCAGCACACCCATTGCTGAGCAACAATGTGTGTCCTTTTCCAGAGAATGGGATCAGCCCAGACTGGCTCTTGAGAAACACACCAGCTGCACTTGAGAGAGTGCTGGGATGAATGTTCAAGGAGCTGTGCAGCCCAGCAGAACGCTGGGATTCCATAGCTCAGGGCACTTAGGCAGCGAAATCCCCAAGACACTGGCATTGAGGTGCAAGGGGGATACACCATTACAGGGAGGAGAGGGGATTTCTGTGTTGAGAAGTCAATTGATCAGGAATGAGGACAGCCAGCTTAATTTTTTTTTCATTTTTCTTTCTTTTTTTTTCTGGTAAGTCAATTTGATGCTAATGAACTGGAGGCACATTAAGACTAACTGCTTCCTGGCACAGACTACACAGACATTGTGCAAGATTCCTTTCAGCTCAGCTTTGCTGACATGTTTGGTTCTGACCTCAAATATCTCAAGTTTTTCCAGTTCTGACCCTCTGCAAGTGAAAAGGCCTCTGTCAGTGAACTTGTGCCAAAATACCTGGGGAGCTGGGGCAGACTGGAAAGACTGGGTTGTTCTGCCTGTGATCTCAGGCAGGGGGTTGAGCTGCTCTGCAGCTCTGGGAGACCAATCTGCACAAAAGGGAAGAGGCATCAGGTGGGATGTGGAGAGTTGGTTCCAGTGGGATGAGTGAGAACACTGACAGCCAGCAGGCAAATGGCTCAGTTCCTTATTTCCAGTGGAAAATATTTCAATTACAGTTTTTTCTTTCATTAACATTTTTCTTAGATCCTTTTTCATTTTCTGTATAAAAGGAAATCATCCTTGGCATAATAATGGGTGAATATTGTCATGAAAAAGCCAGTTCTCACTAAATGCCCCCTGCTCCTCCAGTAGACATTTTCCAACAAAAGGCTCTGAAATTTCAGCTGTCCCTGTATGTGCTCCAGATGAGTTTTACTTGGAGTGGTTCATGTTTATTCCAGTCTCTGCACGTTCTGTTTTCAGTGTTAGTCTGATTCAGCATCCCTTGACAAGAGCAGACATCATCCTGTGGCTCCATCAAGACTGAGGTGTAGGCACATCACAGAGGAGATACAGGTTCTAGTTCCATCTCATCTCTTCCCCTCCTGATAATGATCACAGCAATGATTTTCACTCTACCTGGCTTTTGCCTGTCTTGACTGGCAAGCTAGAGAACCCATTCTCCTGCCTCACAAGAGGTTTATAAACCTCCCTCTGAATATATCTCTTAAATGCTACCCTTGGGATATTTCCTAAATTATTTTATTATT
Organism: Spizella passerina; assembly: GCA_013401375.1. Lineage (NCBI taxonomy): Eukaryota > Metazoa > Chordata > Aves > Passeriformes > Passerellidae > Spizella > Spizella passerina. Next base: position 11,661 of record WBNQ01062035.1, on the reverse strand, counting down.
TTTAAATCTACTTCCTCCTTTAATTGGTGAGAGAAAATTAGCTAACAGTGGGGAAACCAGTGTGTACAGTTTTATTTCCCTGTGTTTTCTCAGTTCTGAATTTTTCTTCATCTTTTTTTTGGAAAATATCCTTGAAAAACTGCATATTTGTTGACCCAGTCCCAGGGAAGTATCTGTGTCTTTGTGAGAGTGTGGACATGCCTGTGAAGAGAGTAGGATGGCCATGAAACATTTCTCTTCCTTGGCTCTGCAGTGTGAACCAACAACCAAAACATTTGTTTTTATGTTTGGGGACAAATCTGGAGTTCCATTGACACAATAATTATTTTATAAACTTGCTTACCTTGTCCACAGGTCTTAAATCCACTGCTGGAGAGGTTGAGGGGGAGTTTGATAACACTGAGAGTTCTGCTTTGTCTTTGTTCTCTGTGGGGCCTTCTGTAATTATCAATTTTACTCACTATTTCTTGATCATGTATACTGTCTTAAAGCACTGCAATGATTTTAATGCTTTTTACTCAGATTGATCTGAGAGAAAATTTAGTTCTGTTTGGAGAAGGGAGCACCAAGAAGCTTTACAAGGCCTGATGTTCAGTAGTTTTTAACTGCTGGAGCTCTTCCCAGCAGCTGAAGGGCTGTGTAACATAGAGGGGACTTCACTCAAGTCAAGCTCCAGGGGCCTGGGATTCATCTGGAAGTCTATTTTTGATGAGCTGGATTTAGCTGGTCAAAATTTACACAGCTGTGAACAAATGCAGCTGTGCTGGTAGGAGATGTTGCTGTTCCCAGGAGATCATCATCATCTGCCTTGGCAGGGGTTGCTGCCCCAGCCCTTCTGCCAGTGAAATACCCTGTGGGTGATCCTGAACTCAGGCAGTACCGGATGGATGGACGGACGGACATATGGACGGACTAATCCAAATGATTCTGCAGGAAGCAAACTACAGCACACTCACATGAGCCTGGTCTATCAGCATGTTTAAAGAGGGGAAGATGCTGTAGCCTGGTAGGCAGGTCATTGTCACATAGCTGGACTCACAGTGACACAACTACAGAGAGAAGAGGAAATCTCTCCCTGGCTTAAGTCACAGCAAACCTTCCTCACTCCTCTGGCTGTGTCACAGAACAGAACTGGTGGAAGTGTCTCTCAGTCTGTGCACACAAAATGTCTAGTGCTTATTCCAGCAGAGTACAATGGAAGCACAAACCCGAGAGATAGAAAAAGTTTGTACTTTTTGAGAAAAGTGGCAGAGTCTGACCAAAGGTCAGAGAGTGACATGGAAATCAGCCAGAATGAGATGGATTGCTTTTAGTAGGCAGCTCTATTTGAACTGTTGTTCTATCTGGGTTGTTGTAGCCTTGGAGTCATTCCTCCTAAACACACAGTGGAGGTTGCTCTTAAAGAATGAGGGTGGAAAGAGATTAATCAGTTCTCCCAGCAAACATAACATGGTACAGAAGAGAGGAAGGATTTGTCAGGCTTTAAAGTACCCCAAAATTGGCAGCAGTAACAAAAAAAGCTTTAAACTGATGGGCAAATATGGAAAGCAAACATATTTGCTCTGCTGAGCAAGGACAAATAGTATCTAGATAATCTAAGAGAAAGATTTCACTTTTGCCTAATCCTCATGGCATTTCCAGCCCAAAGATTTCTGGGAATCTGGTGGAGCCCAAACCACATGACATTTCTAGCCAGCTTTGCTGACCAAGGACTTTGGGATCAGTGCTGAACTTTGGACGATTAGTCAAAATGAAATGCTTTGGGCTTAGCTATTAACAGTGTCTGTCTGGAGCTGTGTGCTGTGAGTGGAGCACCAATCATCTCCATGAAATCGCAGGAAGTCTGACTGATGCCCTTGTTTGTAGCAGACTCAACCTAGACCATCAAACCTGGGACTGAGATGCTTATTTTTTGCTTTACCCATTTTTAGGGTCAATGGGGTTAGTTTACCAATCTAAATGGTACCCTGAAACAGTGCTGCTACAGAAATACCTGCTGTCATCTACTCTTCACCCTGGGATTTACCAACTCCTGCCTCCTCTTTTCTTACTCCACACCTTCAACATTGCTCCTTCCTCCCTTCTTCCCTCATTCCCAGCCCTGCAGCTGCGGCTTCATTTTGTCTTCTTCCAGATTTGAAATTGCAGCTCCTGCCTCCAGTTCCAGGGCCACCACTGAGGCTGGGCATGGTGTGGGCTGTTGCTGTTCAGAGCTGCTCCACTGTTCCTCTGTTAGGCTTTCCATCACCATGGGCTCTCTCACACAGCACAGAGCTCCTGCTCTGACCTGCAGGAGCTGGCTCATGCCTGGCAGGACTTGGGCTCCATGGTGGGCAAAAGCAGCTGCAGCACTGGAGCCTGACTGTCCTTGGAAGTGCTGTAGCCAAGAGCTGCATTTTAGGGAATGCCTATGGCTCAGGTAATGTGCTGTAACATTCCTCTGGACATCCTGGAGTGCACTGTGCTTGTCTGGGCACCTGCCACAGATCCACAGAAGGAATCTTGGTGGGAGTTGCCAGAGTGAGTTGGATTCGGGCTCTCAGCCTTCAGCAGGCTCCAGAGTACTTGGCACAGGGGCAAGGCTCTCACAACAGCTGTGCCCCTTTGCTAATGGCTTGACAAATATGAGCATTTTTGCATTTGTCACAAAATCCCCAGGCCTGTCGCTTTCAAGTTTCTCAAGGCTTTAATTCCATGCCAGTATATTGGGCTGGGGGGAGAGAGGGAGAAGCAATGCTCCACAGATGTCCAAGGCTGGAATATCCTGGGAAGCATTAATCCTCTGAAGACAAATATTCCGTGAAGAGAGAGATTTTGAATATGTGCTGCATTTCTACAAACATTTTAAGCTGGCATGAGCCAGCTCTGCAGCAACTTCTTTCAGAGGGTAGTCCACTATTCCCATTCCTCTGCCTCCTCCTTCCTGGCCCAGTGCCGCTCCTTTCCCCATGCTGGCACCAGCACACACATGATTGTGAAGTGAACCAGGCCAAGGAGCTCTGCCAGCTAAAAACTAACCAATTTCCTTTTCCCCAGGTTAGTTTTGACCTGGATGAGTTCCCTGATGTGGTTCATTGCGGGGCCACAAGAACACTTGTGCTGGGACAAGGTAGGGAGCAGCAGAGGGAGTGAGGAGGAATGTGGGCTGCGGCTGTGGGGAAGGAAGGGCCATTTCCTTCAGCAGCAGTGCTAGTTTATGCTGGCTTAGAAACTTGGTGTATCTGTGGTGTTAATTGCTGAAAATTATGTGCTCCAAAGTGTGTGTCACAGCTGAGAGATTTTTAGGGAAAAAAGCTTCTCTCTCTTTTAAAATGGAATCTGGTTTCTTAGGTTCTTCTTAGTTAAAGTTTGGTGGGTCAGAGTCAAACCAAGATCATAATGTTATTTTGCCAAATAATTGTCAGTCTACCTTGGGACATGGGGGCATGGAGCAGGGAAAAACTGCTTCTAAAATTATACAGCAGATTAGGAGCAGGGGCACAATGACCTGGCATGTCTCCTTGCAGCCTGGTTCCCACCAGTGGCTTCCCTGTCTCTCTGTATGGCAAGGAGGAAACCAAGTCAGTTGGCTGCCACACAGTACTCAGTTCCCATGTGCACTGATGGTGCACATTTATTATGTGTTTATTTAAATATCAAGGAGAATAAATCATCTGAGTGGCAGCTTGGTGAATGATTTGTCAGAAATTGTCTCATTTATCCTAATAAAATGTGAACTAATAGTGAAGCTTTCTCTGGATTTACGGTGGTGTAGCTGAAAGCAGGATTGGCCCCATGACTCTGTAGCAGCATTAGTGAGTATTCTGCTTCCAAATATCACTTCTGTTCTACTGAGTTCATCTGAGGCATCCATTAAATTTTGGGGCACAAATCTGCCTTTCATTTATAGCTGTAAACAACAAGAAGATACCAAAATCTGATCCATTAATGGAATAATGGACATCAGCAGAAGTTCTCTGTATTTGCTCCCCTGCAGTTCCACTGGGTGAGGGACTCGTTTCAGCCCCACTGAGCAGTGCTGAGGTCATTGTGGCTGCTCTGGCTTTACAAGGGGTTTTCTAACAAGGAGATGTGAGATGCTCATTATGCTCCTCGTGTATATAATTCACAATGAATCAGCCCATCAGTTGGATTTTGAAGGTGAGGTTCTTGTGCATAAGAAATTCTCCTTTTTGAGAAAAAGCCCCTTAATTTGAGTTCTTTTCTTCCCCTTTTCTTTGGTTCCTTAGAATGCTATTGTTTTCAACTGAGAGGATAATTTAAAGTGAATCTTGACCATATTCCAATACCTTTTCCCACCTGAGGAGAGATGTACATGAATTGATTTGCATATTTATTGAATATAAGCTCCTAGGATGGCCACACTGCGATGCCATGTCTCATTTACAGCTTGTTCCCGCTGACTCTCCAGCTTGTTAAAGGAGAGACACTGTAAAAACAAAACAAGTGTTATATGGGGACTACAAACATAAAAGTGACTGAAGTATGGAAGGAAAGGGATAGATTGGCAGCCTGAAAATATAATAAACCATTAAAGCTTTATAGGGAGGCCTGCTGAGCTTGTTGTTTAATTATTTCTAGTGATGAAGAATGTCAATAATTATAATTTTCAAGCCTCTGTGACGTTTACATTTGTAAAAGATTCAGAGGTTGGCTTTAGTAAAACCTACTGAGGCTACTCTTAAGGAGCTCAGAGGAGGCTTGCAGTGCTACTTTTTACAAAAAGAATGGATTCTATCCATCTATGCTCAGCCCATTGGATGCCTGCAACCTATAGCCAACACATCCAGCCCGAGCCAGTCAAAACAATGGGATGGTCTGGTCACACATTTATGACAGAGCCTGGCATGAGTGGTAGAAATAGCAATTCAAGGAGTGGGTTTGTTGGAGTGCCTTTGGCATCCCTCATTGCATAGGTGATCACTAATGAGAATTGAAGTGGCCCCAGATGTTGGCAGTGGTAGAATTTCTGTGATAAGACAAGGTTAAAGGATTAGTAAACTCTCCGTTTCCAGAGGTTTTCTGTGATAAGTTTGAGTAATTTCACAACCCAACATTTTGATAGCCCTTTTAACTCAATGGAGATGATAAAAAAATTAAGATTATAAAAATAAGAGAGAAATTAGGGTAGTTGTAAAATGCCATGCAGTAACTTATCTAAAAGATCTAATAATTCCAGATTAATTTCATATGCTGTGTAATAATATTGTCCTTACACTAGTCTTTGGCGCTCAGATGGATTAAATTTTAGCATAAGTTATTAGAAACTATAAATAAGATCTCAGACTGATTAAAATCCTTCAGAGAAATGTAAAATAATAATCTGGAGGAAAAAAAACACATTTTAATTACAATATCAAATAAGATTAATTTGCAACAACAGTGATACTTACACTGTTTTGTTTTAGTGTCAGAGAAAATGTGTATATTTAAAGAAAAGATGGTAGCCAGGTGTTTTTTATGCATAGCTATTATTCCTTATTTATGCTGGTACAGATGAGAATAGAACCTGATCCTGAATTCTGAAAGGCTTTCTGCCTATTATATCACTGCACAAAAGTATTGTGAAAAAATCTAGCAATTGAAAACTTTCACTTCAAGGAGTTTTAAAAGATTCTTTTTGTTTCTTTTACACCTCTGCAAATATTCTTCAATTTTTTAACCAGAATGCTTATGAGGACATTATTCTTATTTTGGTTCCCCAACACCCAGAGAATATGTATTGTTGTGGAGACAGGAAGAGATACTTTTTGTTTTACCAAAAAATGCTTAAAAATATTTTTAAAGGGCATGAGATGTTTTGTGTTAAATATTGCCAATGCTGAAAGATGCTGAAGGTTTCATTTGAACAGCTTGGTGCAAGGTTCCCTCTTTCAACAAGTCTGTGTCTCAAACTCTGTTGTGTAATAAAACCAGATGCCAACTGTTTTGAAAAATAAACTGCCTAAGTTGGATTCCTGTTAAGCAATCAGCTTTAATCCTCTGGAGAAAGGGTGAGCAGCTTTGTTCCTCTTTGTTGAAGGCTGGGTTAACCTCCTTCATTTCTTGGGCTGTAATAACTTGGTTTTATAGAGAAAGCCTTCCATGTGCTTAAAGCTCTGCTTGGACACAGGGCACTTCCCAGCTCCCAGGACAGCTGTTTGTGTGTTTGGATACCTCTTCAACCACCCAACTCTGGCCTTTATGAGATTCTCAATACCACAGAAGAGCAGCTGCACTTGGAGAGCAGTTCCACAGTTACCCTGAGCTGACCTAAATCAGCACAATGCCCAGTCCACTGGTCTTGCCCTCCTGTCTGTGTTTGGAGACAGGTCTTTTGGAAAAGTAAGGATCACTTGCAGCATGGTTTCACAACAGCCTAAGCTGGTCTGTGCTGGGACTGGCACAGCTTCTGGCTGTGCATTCCCTCCATGCTCACCGTTGGATCAGAGTTCACAAGTTAATGACTTTTTTCTTTTTGTAATGTTAATTTTTCTGCCACCTTCTCGACCTGCACTGGGTCATGCAGGAGGGAGTCCAAAGAGTGCCTTTTCCTGTGCCAAGAACAAAATGAAATGTGCACAGGAGTTCAATATCTATTAGGATAGACCTTGACAAAGAAGCTATGAGACTGTCAGCAAGAGAAGCACGTCCGATGCAGTTACTTGGGCTAGGACATTCCTGATTTGGTTTTCCAGTATATTTGCAAACACACTCGTATTTGTTTTTTTGTTGTTTGAACACCTCTCTTTCTTGTCTGGGACGGGTCTGCTCCCTGCTCTGGCAGCTGACAATGCATTTCCTTCTGCTGAGAGTCCTCACAGACTCCCCAGGGTTGCCAGTACACAGAGAAGAGGGTTGCTAGAGGCACTTTCACACCTACTAATGGAAGAGTCATCAAAACTGGTCTCTGAGGGAAATGATTTCTCCTTGAAAGTGAAAAGAGTTAAATCGTGGTGGGTGCTTCCTGACATGAAATTCAGCCCATGAGAGGTGACTGCTGGAGGGGAGGGAGTAGTCCCTTTTTAGGACTATACCCACCTTCTGAACACTCCATCTCTGCTTGCTTCTTGTCTTACAAGAATATGCAAAAGATGACAAGTATCTTTTGCAAGACCTGCAGCTATTTACTACAGGATTTGTAGAAAAAAACAGTACAGTCTCCGTTTCCCCTCCAAACCCAGGACTGTGAGATTATTGCAGCAAAAGAATTAAGGCTCTTGCTGGAAGAGAAAAACTTGCTCGTTTGCATGGGAGTTACAGGCAGAACTTGGGTGATGGGCTAATAGCCATCAACACATTTTTGATGTCACTGTGCTGTTCCCCTCTACTTGAGCTGACAGCTGATGGCAGGACTTGGCTGCATCTCCCCTGCATTGAGAGGAGTTTGGATGTCAGATGCAGGGAGATGGAGCAAGCTTGAGCAGCCAGCCGTGAGCAGAGTGAAGCAGTGAGGAATGACTCTCTGCTCGGGGGCGTGAGGTGCCATTGCGAGCCTGACCTTTTGAATACAAAGCATTTGTCAGAAATCCAGAGAAAAACGAGCCGAACCAGTCAGGGTGGCTCTGCCTCTCTTTTAAGGGAAGCTCAAGTATTTAAGCAGACACACCTACCCCCAGGCATGACCCAGGCATTGTGTGCAGGGATCTCTGATGATACTGGGGGCCCTCGTTAACTCCAGTTAGCAGGAGAAATTAACTTCACACCCTTGTGTGGGCTCTTGGCTCATTCCAGATGGGAGTCCAGTAACTCCCATTCTAGCCAGGGCAAGTTGCAAAAGGGTTACAAGATGTTAAAGGCAGCATGACATGGGTGCATGCAGCTCTGCTAAAAGGTGTGTGAATCATAAATATCCTGTCCTGCACCTTGGAGTTTCAGTGCTCAGTATCTGCCATGCAGCCAGCCTCTCTCAGAGGCCGTCTCCAATATCTGTGAGTCCCTGAGCTGCCACTCTCCAATGCAGATCTCCCAAAATTTCATGCCTGGAGCTCTGGACTCCCATGACTGAACCCCCCATGATGTTCTCCCTGTGCAGTAGGGCCTTGCAGCCTTGTAGGTTCTCAGCCTCACACCTTGGTGGTCATGGTAGGAGGATGAGGATGTGAGTGGCAGCTCAGGGTCAGGAGAGAGGCGGTGAGGTTTATGCACCCTGGAATCCCTGTCAGAGGCACTTTTGTGCACCACAGCTGAGAGTTCTGTCCATCCAGATCTGGAGAGCTGATACACACCATGCATCTTCCCGTGTGTGAGAGGTCACAGACTGCTCTGGGTGGCAGAATGAGTAGGATGAACCCTCCTTACACTCCACCATTCCAAGTATGCTTTTCCCAGGAGCATTTCTTCCCTCCTTTATTAGATCTGCTTTAAGCTGCTGCAGAGCTGCACCCCCAGTAACCTCCCAGCGACTCTTGGATCCGTCCACAGGTTGCACACCATGGAATAACACATCAGCACATTCCAGAGTCACTTTAACTCTGCTCTCCTCCCTAAGCCGTTCACACACGCAAATCTCCTCAGTGGATTAAGGAAGGCAGAAGTCCAGCTGGGAAGGAGCCCCTCCTGTTCCCTGCTCCTTTCTGCAGCAGCAGACAGAACAATTGGCCGTCCGAGCGAACCTCGAGTCCCGCAGCTCTGCCTGAGCCGTGCGGGGCAGAGATCCAGCGGGGTGAGGAGCCGGCGGAACGGGGAGCCGAGCCCTGGTGTCGCTCCGTGCTCGGCCCTGACATCTAGTGGAACAATTCCTCTAAAGCACCTCAAGCCGAGCAGGAAAGAGCAGGGCTTGCTTCCCTGCGAGGCTCGATGGAGCAAGCATTCGACTGTATGGCCATTTCTTTTATTGCACGTAACACTGCCAAAAAATTTTTTTCGGGAGAAAGGAGGAGGTCGCTGCATGAGCAAGGAGAACGCACTATGGGTAGTAATTTTTACCTTTTCCTCCAAATCTGAACTTCTTTTTGCTGTCAGGTGGAAGGTCTTTTCGCTGCAGCAGTGACAAACATCAGTTTCACAATTACTTCTTGATTAACACCATTAAATGAAAACCAACTGTGACACAATCCCAAGAGATCGTAGGGTAAAACTGTCAGAGAGCTCATAATAAACCCTGTGAAAGATGCAAAATTGCTATGGGCTAAATTTTCCACCTGGCTTCTCAGAACACAGCTGTGCCACTTGTAAGTACCACTGTTTGCACACACGACCCTTGCTCTGTTTTCACAGGTGAGAAAGGAGCTCTCAGTGCACGGAAACATTTTGTCTATATAAACCAAATTTTTCATCTGCTCAGCTGGAAGTGATGCACATAATTGTCTTTCATAAGGAAATGCATAAAAACCTCCCTGCAGCCAAGAGGCCAAATGTTTTTTGCTCTTGGAAAGTTGTGGAATGTTTGTGATGCACTTTGTGTAGGAGCTGGAAGCATTAGAGTGACAGTGACGACAAAGATGGCCAGCTGCTGCTGAGGTACAACAGGCATCTTTATTTATAAGATTTAGAGACTCTGCTTTTGTGGTGCTTGATCACCAGCACAGACAATTTGAGTTTCCCATGGCCAGATAGCCCTGCAAGGGGCCGGGTCTAAGGTTCATGCCTTCCCACATGCAAGTCAGATCTTTACAAAGGCCAAACCTCATTTTTTTACATTCTTCAAACAGGGGCATAGAGAAAGGGGCAGAAATGCCTTAAATGGCCCCAGGAATTTCCATCCCAAGGTTGGAGTACTCCTCAGAGATGTGCTTCAGGGTGCCTGGCCAAATGACTGACTAACCCTGGGGAAAGTTACTGCCCATCAGCTGACTCTGCTTGTGGGGCACACCTTACTTCATCTCTAATGCCAACAGAGTTGGTTACTGGGTTGTGCTGGTTAAACTGATTAAACTGCTTTTGGTTGCATGTCTGGACCTTAAAAGTCTGATCTGAGACAGGTGAAGTAGAATCAGAGCCAAAGTTTTTGTACTCTTTCCATCTGCTACTTGATTCTTCATCAAATTCAGGGCAGAGGCAGTGTCAGAGAGCTCCTGCAGAACAGAGGCATCTCTGCTGTTAATGTGCTGGGCAGTGCCTCTGTCTCAGGGCCAGGGCTTCTCCTGGTGGGTTTATTTAGAATTTGCACAGTTTGATCACTGCACAAGTCTTAAACAAGGAATTAATTGAGATTTTAATAAATGGTCACTGCATGCTAATTGAGTACCCACTTGATTATTTAAAGATATTATGTGAAGTTTGTGTAATTGGTTACATTGGTATTAAATTAGCATATAAAATCTCCTGCAACTCTCATATGATTTAATGAAGCTGTTATCGTGCGTGAATAAAACGGTGATTGATGAGTGAAAACCTCTTTTCCGAGCACAGAGATTGTTTAATAAAGTCAGAAATATTTCTGACATGTACTGAGTTACTCATGTTATGCAGGTCACTTTTTGACAACAGAGTGACCCGTGTGTATAATGAGGACTTTGGGATTGAAATGGATTCCTAACTAACCCAGCATGTGACTGGATTTGGACCTGCAGCCTCACAGCAGCCCATGAAAAAAAGAGAGGTCACTACTCTGTCCTGGCTGAACTCCTCTCTTTTTAATTGTCAAGCACTGAAATGAACTGAGCTGTATTTCAGGGTTCAAAAGAATAGAAAATATAAAAGACAAGCAGTAATCTGGAAAAGGAGGATTTCAAGCTTCTTCTCACATTACTGTAATCCTGATGCCACTTCCATGGGACATCTCAGAGCTGCCTCATGTGTGGTCTGTGTTGGGTGTGCTGAAACCCCAGCATCAGCCCAAGGACAGCCCAGCCAAACCCCCTGTCCTCTGGCTGTAACTCCCATCTCCTACTGTTCTGGCAAAGAAAGGTGCAGCATCTTAAGAGAATCTTTGATGGCCATTACAGGAATTGTGGTGTGTTGCACTGATTTGGGGCCAGACGTGGATAAAATGGCACCGGTAGATGCATTTGAGCAAAGCTACTCCAGCAATGTGGGGGAGAGGGGACATTGCCCTGCAATAAACTGCTTTGGGGTTCACTGGCAATTGGTGTAAGAAAGAACAGCCACATTGGCAGGAGCTGAGGGGTGTTTGCAGGGGGTGTGGAGTCACTCCTGCTCCCATTCCTGAGCTGATGGCAGGGTACTCAGCCGCATAAGGTGAAAATATGGATGCTAGGATTTGATGTAACTGAGCCCTGCTCTGCCTGTGTGGAAAGCAGATGTTCTCAAGTTTCCAGGTGTTGAGAAATGCTGTGTCAAGCTTATGGAGAAGCTTGCCAGGTAGTTTAAAGATTGTTAGTTTTCTCGTCTTCTGGGCACGCTCCCAAGCCAGTGTTTGATGCCTGAAACAAGGTAGACAAACATCTGTCAAGACTCATGTAGGCAGAGCTGCTCCTGCCTTGGGGCATCCAGTCTAGGTGATCTTTTGAGACCCTTTCCAGCCCTTATCTGAGACTAATTTCTTGAAGAAATAGGACCTGTATGGATGTTTTGCTTGTCTGTCCTCCCTCTCTCCAACAGTTTTGGAGCCAATTGGCCAATTTTAAACATGTGATGAATGAAGCAGAATAGATATCTAAGGTTGGGTGGCTGTGCATGTCCATGATTCCTGGGAATCATACTACCTGTGCTCACAGTGGGAAGGAAGCAGAAGATGTGCCCAGGTTGGTATTTTGTGTTGCCACGTTTCCATTCTGT
>WBNQ01062034.1:0-19714 GCA_013401375.1 Spizella passerina | reverse complement strand
CAGAGGCGAGCTTGAACTCAACTGAGAAGAGAGGTATCCATGCAGTTAAAATCATTGTTGTGTTATAAATGTGAGGTGCTTTTTAGACAAGGAAATTTGTAATATATCCCAAATACACCCACATAATTGCTATTTGTTTGAACTTATACATATAGTAGGTCATTTTTGCAATTTTTGAAAGAAATTGTCTCTATTCCAAAGTCTAAGAATGTGTGGGGAGGAGTAGTGGTGGTGGTGTTAGTCAATGTTAAAAATACTCCTGCTCTTCAAAACATTGTTTAATTATCTTACATTTTTCTTTGTTTTACTAAGTATCAAAATATTGCTTTAGTGAAATTGAATTAACAACTGTGTGCATGTTACTGTTAATCTAATTTAAGTAACTCAGGCATCATGCAGATTGCCTGCTATGTCTTTCATTCTTTTAAGAGTTGCCTCATTTGCTGTTTAGTGATTTTATTAACAGCATAAATAGCATTTATGAACACAGAAGGCACTTATTAACAATTCCATGGAAATCCTTTCACATGAAAACTGTAGCACGACTGCCTAAAGAGGAGTACAGTTCCTACTTCAACACATTAACCAATTCAGGTCCACAGTTGATATCTTCTTCTTACTATTAGGACAAACCCCATATTTTGAAAAGCATTGTGTTTGGCAAATGTGTTGAATTAATATGACTGTACTCTTTCTCTTTAAAATACGTTAAAAGCAAAAATTCCTGTTTTTTAAATAATAGAGATTATTGTTGGTTTTACTAATGCAACTATTTCTCTCATTATATTTTCATTTTTCAATTTAAACAATCATTGTTCCTTCATTTAAAGAGATTTAAGGACACTCATAATGTGGTAGAGGTCTGAGATAAGCTGATCAATATATGCATTATTAAAATGGTGGACAGGATGCCATTACTGCTGTAGTGTTGATGACAAATAGACATGCTTAAATAAAGTAGTTTACTTACTTTTTTGTCAGGTCATGCATTATGCGTGTTCGATTTCCTCTACAGTCACCAGGAAGTGTGGAAGAAGTTAAGGAATTCAATGGAATTAGCCTGCAATCATTAGTTGTACATTAGAAATTCATTTAGGCTAATTCTGCTTTCACTGATGGCCTAGTTATTATAAAGATGTATTTGTCAGGGCTCTAGATAGATAAATTCCTATTTTTCCCTCAAAAAAAAAAAAAAAAAAGTTAAAAAAAAGTAAAATAAAGGAAAAGATTTCCCTTGCCTCAATAAATAAAGCCCTCTTCAAGCTTCCAGCTTCAGAGTGGAATTTCATGGTCAGAACCTGAAGTGGTGACAAGTCAGTAAGTGAGCTCATTGCATGGGTAATAGACTGACACAGTTTTCCTTCTCATTGCATTTATTGAGCAGCTCTGGCAGCAGATCTAGAGGGAGATACTTACATTGCCCTCCCAGCTGGTGGCCATCTGCNATTGTTTTGGGGAAGACACAATGATTCCTGCTCACAGACTTTATGGGATTCATTGCAAATATGTTCTCCTTCTGTTGCACAAGAGTTACAGGAGGACTGTGGCTTTAAACCTCTTTTGGAAAGATAATGACACTCGGTGTATTTGATTGCTGTAGTTTTCTGCAAAAACAGTGTAAGCTGAAAGTAGGTGTTTTTGTCCTTCTCCTGGTGTGCACATGTACAGAACCAGGATGACCTGTCTACAGCAGCAGCAGCAGCAGTCCTTACAGGAGTACTCATTCCCAAATGCATAGTTCAGAGGTGTTTCTGGCTTTTAACTATTCTCACATCAGGGTATTTCTGTGTTCCTCTGGAATATTAGTGACTCCTCCCTGCTCTCGGTGTGTGTTTGCAGAACAGATCTTCCTTTTTGACTGGTTTGGGGCACAGACATTTCTGAGAAATAATACATCTTTGGAAACATTTCTAAAGCATGTTATATCTTTAAGCTGTTACACCATTTAATGTTTAAAAACCACTGGTTTAAGTGGGTTTGACTGTTGATGTTGCTTTTAATACAATCAGCAGAGAGCAAAGCACACCATCCATAGAAATTACTCTGCAGGATTTTAAGTTATGCTTCCTGATGGCTCACTTGACCTGCAGACCTGCCACACCATTCTATGGGGACAAAATGATGTGAGATGAACACAAAGGCTAATTAAAGGAATAGATTTTCCTCATTTGGAGGCATGAAAAAGGCTTATTATATTTCCTCTTTCTATCACACTTCATGCAAGAGTCAAGTATGAATTATAAGAATTATAAATCTAAAAATGTCTATGTTTGACATTTTTCTTTCAGTGTTGTAGTAACTCCACTCAGTTTTTATGCAAAAAAATGGCCAGTAGTAGTTTACTTGTTCATATACAGTGCACTTCTTTATTTGTGAAAATTGGTATTATTTTTAAAGGTTAACATGATTTTTTAAAACTTTTAGCTCAGGTAATAATCAAATGACAGATTCTTTTATGATAGCACATTGATTCTGTGAAAAGATTCCAGTTCCATTATTGACCTTGATACAAAATGAAGATTTTTTGCTTTGTTATTTCCCTCAACAAAGCAGACTTTGCTTAAAGGTTTTCCCAAGAACAGCTACAAACCTTAGGGTCAGTTCTTGATCATTTAATAAAAAGTGTCTTTAAATGTTTATAGTGGAATAATGTAGTTTTTTCCTGAAGTTTACTTTCCTGAAACGTGTTAAGAACATTTTATCTGTGAGTTCTCATATTATAAACTGTACGTGTAGCCACTATTAGTTCTGGTAGGTATTTCCTGTACAGAGAATCACATATCAAATATAATTCAAAGTGTAATGAACTTTTTAATATTGAATTTATAATCCTTCATTAGTTCTCATAGAAATACAAATTTTGTTTAATAATTAATTTGGCTGAATTGGTGCATTTATTACATTACAAACTTATATAATGCTCGTGTTGCAAAGAGAATTTTCTAATCCCTACAGTAAAATATCTGTTTTTTACCCATGGCATATGGCTTTCCTTTTTGCAGTACTGCATTTTGTGTTACACTGTACTATTGAATTACCTGCATATTTTAGCTCTATGCTGCTTGAAACTGTATGTATTCAACAATGTTTCATAAATACAGAAGAAAACATTGAAATAAAAGAGTGGTAAGGGCCATTTAGATAAATTCACTGCAACATGGAGAAGAACCAATGTAAAATTCAACCTGCAGGGTGGGTTTCATCTGCATTTTTGTGTGGTTTCCATTTGGAATCAGTCTAATAGGCTCTAATATTCTCATTAACAAAAATAGAGACATTAATGAATAAATACTGAGATATGTGTACTTTTAGCCACCTACCAAAGCTTCTAATACTATCTTGAGTAACTTACTCATGGTCCTTTAAAAGCAGGGTGTAGAAGAGAGCAAAAAGAGTAAAAGGAGCTGTTGCTGAGGAAGGAAAAATGCAGTATGCCAAGAGCACATTTGAATACAATGTGATTTCAGGTTAAGCAAAAGCTGATTATTTTTATTTTGTGTATGTGTTTTATTGCTTCTTGTCATATACATGTGGAAGCTGTTGCTGGAAATTTTGTTCTGACATTGCTATTCTGACTTGGTATTTCCTTATAGATCCGCTTACAATAATTTTGTTTCCTAGACTTTCAAGAGGGAGCTAAAAACAAAAGAACCTGTTATCAGGAGTGCCCTTGAGACTGTGCGAATCTTCGTGGCTGAGCAGCCCGTGGAGGCACTGGAGAAGGTCTGCCCAGAACCCAGAGGTAATTGAAGCAAGAGCAGGGCAATAACACATTGCTGGGAAGATCAGTGATGATCAGTGATGATTAAATGAATCCTGCCAGCAGCTCTGAAAGCATTCCTTTTACACTCCGAACTGAATGCCAGCGTTCAGAAACTAAGCTAAAAATATAGATGAAAGCAAGCTTTAGCAATCCTTCTGAACACTGTGGTACTAAATAGACATGCATATTTATAAGCAGATTTTGAAACTGCCTTTAAACCTTCAGGACCTGTCTATAATTATAGCCTCATTTGAGGGCTCAAAGCTGCAATTTAAGCTAAAATTCACCTTGTAGTCTCAGTACTACAGGAGATCCCAAATCCACCTAATTGCAGCAAAAGCTTCACAGTGATTAATACTTATCTATGTGCAGAAAAATTGTGCTGAATCAGTTGATAAACTTCTGTCTCCACCTTGCAAGTTTCAAAATACCTTTATGTACTCAAATGCAGATTTTGCTGATTTTTGTGGAGGCAAGATTTAAGTTTTTTAAGATATTTTGAAACAAGAATACATTAATAAAGCAAATTTCACAGCTGCCTTTGGTTATGAAGAGTTTCTTACTGAGATTTTAACCTATTTGCAAGGCAACTGTATCAGTTCTAAGACAGAATATGTCTTAAGTCCTCTTCACTTTCACATTTAGATCTGTCACCTGAGGAGAGAGCCCACAACGTCACCAAACTTCTGCAAAGGCAAGCAGATGAGGTCAGAACCGAGTGGGACAAGCTGAATCTACAGTCTGCTGATTGGCAAAAGAAGATCGACGATGCTCTTGAGAGACTGCAGGGCCTTCAGGAGGCCATGGATGAGCTGGACCTGAAGCTGCGCCAGGCTGAGGCTTTCAAGGGGTCCTGGCAGCCAGTGGGGGATCTGCTCATCGACTCTCTGCAGGATCACTTGGAAAAAGTCAAGGTACCTGACAGATATCAGTATTTCTGAGCATAAAATAGTTAATTTCATGAATCTCCATATATGCCATTATCTTTAAGAGTGAGAAGTCAGTATCTTTGTACCATAGTGACTTATATTAAAAAGTGCATATAAATAGTTTTATTATTTCAGAGTTTAAAATGCAACGGGATCCTCATTGAGGATGTATATTGCTGACATGAGTAAAAGCACTATAGAAATGTCTAAAAATCCTCAGCACACTCACACTGTTAACTCAGGAGATGCAAAATTGGCAGTTAAAGAAAGCAAAACAAAACAGATAGGAGAATATATGATAAAAGTTTATCGAATTAATTTTTTGCTATATTATATTTTCTTAAGCATGATGAATACGTAGTTGTTTCTATATAATTGTAGAGTAAAATTTATACAATTTGAAATATATGGTTTTTCATTATGATGGTATTTGATTCTGTCTTTTTTGATAAATAGGCTTCATAACTCAAGATAGTCTTAAAAAGAAAAGCAGCAATCCTGGAAAAATTGTCATTATTTTCTATAACTTAATGCTTATCTGCTTTTAAGTGTTGTTTCATAAAATCGTTGCTTATCGAGAAACTTGGGCAGACTTGTCCTCTTTCAGCATGACTGCCATGGACAGACTTGATAAATAATACAGGATTCCTTCAGCCAGAGCACAATAGAGGCAGCTGCCATTTTGATAAGAACAAAGTGCCTCTGTTCCAGTCACATAAATGGGAATCATCAGTCATTTTGAAAGAGACCTGAGCTAACTGTTATTTTCTCTAGATGAACATTAGGATCTAAGAAAGAGGAAGTAGAATGACTAATGGCAAGAAAAATATTCCTCTAAAAATCTAATGTAGTTTATTAAAATGAAAGTCCTCAAATTTTAATCACACAGAAATTTAATGAGTGTCCTGTGCAGATGCTGTACAAGAACAAATGAAATAGTAGCTGATGAACAGCTAGCTCCAAAATTTGTTTATCTTCATTTAAATTCATAAATGAACAGAGGAAATCTATTTATAAATTCTCAGAAAATGCTATTACAACAATGTTTAGGGTTTTTTTTTAATTTTGAAGAAGATATCCTGAACAGAAGCACTGAATCTCTGACATTACTGGAAAACAAAGCAAGTCGCTTAACTCTAAAGCTATGAGCAGGAGTGTTGACTCCATAATTACAGTTCTGAGTCCTGTTATGATTTAAAAAATAAATAAATACATTCTAGATAACATAATTAATAACTTCATAATTGATTCAATTAAGAGTTAATTACATTTCCTTTGCATATGTTTCAGTTAAAATCTAAATTTGTTGAAGTTACATAGCTTTCACTTAAAAGTTGTTAGTAAAAAGTAAGGTTTTTTCTTTATTGACTATATTATCAGCCAAACATTATCCAATTGATACATTATCTATGTCTCATCCTTGCTCTGGTTTTTGTGATGAGTATCATGACTGATATTACAGTATGAGGCAAATTACCTAATTTCTCTCTATACATCTAAGAAACCCAAGCATCTTCTGAGCAGATCTTCAAAACATTGGTCACGTGCCATTGCATTTCTTACAAATCCTTCTCTTAATTTGGATCGCAACAGGTTTCCCAGACCTAACCTGATGAATAGCTTCCTGGGGAATGTGTTTTAGTTAGTGCCATTTGTCTCTGTCCTCTTTAGTTATAGATGCTGGAGCTGCTAAGGTCATGGTATAACTTTGAACTCATACTAAATAGTGGATCCTTACTGGATCGGTATTAATGTTGTAATATTATTATTACACATGCTTCATCTACATTAATGTACAAATTGGTGTTCTTCTCTGACTGTGAGGACAAGAGATAGTTTCACCATCTGCTCCAAAGGATGCAACCTAGACTAGAGGATATCTAGAACTACTCTTCACACTTCTCTGCTGTCATCTGTCATTCTCTCTTTTTTCTTCTCTCGTATGAGTGGTCTTATCTGCAGGCTGAATGTAGCATTCTTTCTGTCTCCCTTCCAAGCACATCTTTCTGTCCAGAAACCATCATTTAACTGTCTTAAATTCATTTCAAGTCCAAATGAATCTATCATTAGTCCCATAATATCCATTGCCTGATCAGTTTGATTGTAGCTCAGGTCATATATTAGACATGGTCTATGACTTCTACTCCCCTCTGCAGCAAATTCAATGATTCTTGCTCCTTGCAATCACTAACAAAATGTTATTTTCATCAGCATGCCTGGAGCACTTAGGGTCTCATGAGACCACCACTCAGATTTTATATTTAGCTTTTGCTGCTATGCAATGATATGCAATCATGCCTACCTCGTCCACTTGGTATCTTATTCAAAGACCCATTCTAGGAATTGATGGTAGAATCAATTTCTCTCTCTTTCTTCCCCAAAGATTCTCCTTTGCCATGCAAAACTGTGATAATGATTATGCTAGCAGCATGCAACAATCATTACATGTCGTGCTGATACCTCCTCACTGTTTTGTTGTCTCTCTGCAGACATCTGTAGAGAAATACTAAGAGAAATTAGTACCCATAGGAAGTTTCAGGTTTTTATACTTTTCCACTCTGGAAAATTAGGTTTCTTAAATTAAAAGCCATTGTTTTGAGATGTTGTACACAGAGTTTTGTGCCTGAGAAGCCAATTTTAATGGTGTGGTTTATTTTTAGCTAAAGATAGTTCGGCTTCTCTCGACATACTCAGGAGAGCACAATGCAAAGCACTTTTTTCTGCCAGTGATATTTTAACATACCACTAGCAGCAATATAACTGCTTCAGTTTTCTGTCATACACAGCTGTAAGGGAACAGCAGAGCCTCTATACTCCATGAGTATAACTACATACTAATTTATCTTTTTTGCAACCTCCGTGAAACAAAACAAAACAATCAAACAAAATCAAACTCAAANTTTTTCTGTAGTCCACTTTGGTACTCTTCAGCTACTGCTCTACTGTAAAGAGGTATTTCAGCAAGGTGAACTCTTACAGTGGTGTTATGAGGGAACTCTGCTGACAGCTGCCTAATATGGAGATTCTGACAGCAGAGTTGTTGAATTTTGAATTTATGCTTTCACCCCAAAATTATTTTAAATGCTTGAGTAATTGATAATTTTCTATCCTTTCAAAAAAATTGATTTTTATATGGAGCTATTAGGGGTCACATAGAGGGAAATTAATGAATGACACCTGGAAGCAAGCCAATAGTCCCCATTCATCCCCTCCTACCAATGGAGATCAGTACTGGAGTACTGGAGATCAGTTTGAAATAGTTCAATAGAATCCATGCAGGAAATAATTACCTGGAAGATGTATTGATAACGAGAATTTCCAATCAGCTTGATATCAATAGCAGTGCCAGATCCTTATTAAGCCAAATAAAGGTCAGATTGCAATGTGATGTCTATTTTCTTGTTAGTTTTTGCTAACATACAATTATGCTATGCACCAAATTAAGTTAGCAGAGCTCTTGCTGTCCAGTCTGTAATGTAAAATGGCATTACACATATAGCAGCTTCTGAGATATTTTTTCATTCTCTTTCTTTATTGATTGACTTTCTACAATATCTACATTACTTACTATTTTTAGTTTTAAAAACCACAAAAATGCTAAAGTATTTTATATCCAGAGTTTTAGACTATGAACTATGATTTGATTAGGTGTTTTTAAATAGTTTGTATTATTAGAAGATGACAGCATCCATTGGTTCATTGTTGAATAGGAAACTTTTGCCTGCAGCGTAGGAGATGGAAGTGTTAATGTTTTCTTCATACTATACCTAAAGTAATTACAGTTAAAAATGGCTATCAAGCTTACAATTTCATACAAATCATTCTATGAAGGAATCATACAATAATTATTTATGATATGTTCTTAAACTGCTTAAAAAGGCATATACATTTTTTCAGTTTAATTTGAAGCCAGCTGTTACCAGAGAGATCTATAATCAATCTGGGTTAAGATGTTCTATTTCCTTAAGTGAGTCTCCTAATAAGTTATGTGTTGGACTCTGGGAATTTTAAAACTATTATACACAGAATAACCATTTCCTACTAATGAATTTTCCAGCTTTCCAAAACCCAAAAATCAGTTCCTAAGAAAATTAAAAATTATCTTTCTAAGGAGATTTTGTATTAGTAAAATATTTTTGTAAATTAGAGATTGTTCTAAGAGGCTATAAAAGAAGATTATTTCATGGCATACTAGTGGACATTTAGGTTTTAAAAATAAATATGGTCAATAAACCAGAATTTACAAAATATCAACTTTTCATCAACTGTTTTGCTGCTAATATAAAATAAAACAACATTAGAGTACATAAGAGAATAATAAAATCCTTTTTAAAATAACCCAAAACCATACTGAAAATCACTGGAACACTTTGACATCCTACAGATGTCCTTGTGATATATAATATTCCTGTGAATTTAAATCTTTGTGGATTTTGCTATAATGAAAGAAATACTTGAAGTCTGTTCAGTCTGTGAATGGGTCACCTTTTAAGATGCTTTTATACATCAGAGAAACTTCAGCTAACCACATTACTGAATTGGTGACAGCCTGGTATGTTGTTTTTCCCATTTTTTAAATGTATTTTTATACAAGAGGGAATTTAGTAGGGTTGTTTGGTTGTCACTGTTGAGGGCAAGTTTAATTTTCTAAGGCTTTTGTTAAATATGAAATTGAGTTAAAAACCATGAACTGTTTTGTCATATAGTTGTACCAGATTTTACCTCTGGTATGTTTCTTATCTTGTAAGAGATGAAAGTTACTCAGTTGTGTCCTGTGGTCTCTCAATCTCATTTAAACAGCTTATGAATCAATTTATTTTCTTACACAAAAAGAAATATGTTCAAAAGTAGTGGTTTATTGTATAATAATCAGGTATTTTTACCGATACAAATTTAATTTAAAAGCATAATCTGCCTTATGTTCTTTCTATTCAATCAGTCAGATAAGATTGGAGAGTTCTTTATGGCAATAGCCTAAAACTAAATCTATTTTAAATACCTGAAGCAAACAATCATTCCCTCTGCTGGTTTCTTTTGCAATAAGTTATATATTTCTTATCTCAGGTTTAGATGCTACCACTGTATCTTTAGTTTTTACAGAGACTAGATGACATAAGTTTTTTTTTGTCTATATCAAGCTACCTGTTTTAAGGAAGAATGCAATAGGAATAATAAGAATGATGATAAGCAGGTAGAGAAGTGAAATCCTTGTCTTTAAAATTACAATTGCTCTTCACCATATTACTTATTGGGAAACAGTAACATAATTGTGATGCAGAAAATGTAGCATTACTCTGCTAACAAAGAAACAAAAATGAGTATTCTTTAATTAACTTGCTGAGGAATCACAGCTAGTGTAAGGATCAGCTGCTTGTAGACCACTTTACAAAGAATGAGCACATGAAAAAGAACTGTACCAATTTAACCTAATTTCTATCAGACTTGTGTTAACTGTATTACCAGAATTATTGATGGAGCATATTAACTATTTTCTCTGCATATTAACCATTTTCTCTTTGATTAAGGACATTTGGCTAAAAAATACTGATAGCTTTTCCCTGACAACTAGTGCAGGAAAATTCTTGAGCTCTAAAAAGTGTGACCAGTCAAGGTGGAAATCTTTTCTACCTCCAACCCAGTTTGGTAGAAGATGCTATTATTAGATCAACATGTTTCATTTAGAGCCAAATTTTTCCTTGTATGAATTCACCCTGCTGATTTCAGTGGGAGTTCAGCATGCACATCTGCAGGCAGATTTTGACTTTTTAAGTATTGGCAATCTCTGATCTTGGTTTCTGATACCCTGCTGAGAGAACTGACTAATACGTGTATAAAGACTTGTCTGCCGTTTTATGCCTCTGAAGTTCAGAACTGAGGTCAGACCAGAACATTTTTAAGAGATTTCTCTTTATCAGTTTATCAGAGGGAAGAATGAGACTTGAGCTTTTAGGAGGAGAATTAAACATTAATTTCTAAGTACCTAAGTGGCACAGTTATAGCAGGGACTCTGACATTTAGCATTGCTTTTTGTTTCAAGTTGCCCTAGGGAGGTAAATCAGCCTAGGGTTCGGTATGGTCCCAAGGAAAAATCCCTTGAGGCAGCCATGTTGTGTCACTTTTGCGTTGCCCTTGGGATGCCTTTCACAGCTGCAGTGTGCCTGGAGCTCATGGCTTCCTGGCCTAAAAAACCCTAACCCTAGGCACAGCCCTAAACCTAACCCTAGGCAGATAAATCAGCCTAGGGTTAGGTATGGTCCCAAGGAAAAATCCCTTGAGGTGGACATGTTGTGGAACTTTTGCATTTACCTTGTGAGTCCTTTTGCAGCTGAAGTGCAATTGGAGCTCACGGCTTCCTGGTTTGAAAAGACCTAACCCTAGGCATAACACTAAACCTAACACTAACACAAGGAAGGTAAATCTCCCTAGGATGGGGTATGGTCCCAAGGAAAATGGATTTGAGGCAGCCATTTTGTAGAACTTTTATGCGCCTCTTGGGATGCCTTTCGCAGCTGCAGTGTGCCTGGAGCTCACAGCTTCCTGGTTTAAAAAACCCTAACCCTAGGCGTTACCCTAACCCTAACCATAGAGAGGAAAATCAGCCTAGGGTTTGGTATGGTCCCAAGGAAAAATCCCTTGACACGGACATGTTGTGGCACATTTGCGCTTACTTTGTGTGTCCTTTCGCAGCTGCAGTGCAATTGGAGCTCACGGCTTCCTGGTTTAAAAAGCCCTAACCCTAGGCATAACCCTAAAGCTATAAATGCATATGAACCATATAAATGCAGCATGCATAGATATTAGTCTGATGGTGAAGTATTAACATTCCAAGACATGACATTAAATCAAAAATGCTCTAGAACTGTTTTGGTTCTGTTCAAAAGCCTTCTTTTTCTTATGACCTGGAAATGTAAATATTTAGCCAAGAGGGAAAAAAAGTTCAGTGCAAGCAACACATTTCTTACTATGGGACCACTTTATTCAGGCTTTCCTAAGTGAAAGAGGCACAGGGAGCTGTGTGGCTAAAGGGAGCAAAATTGTATCTAAGGAGTATTTATAGCATAACTCTGATCTCCTATATATGGTCTGCTACTTAAATCTCCTATGCAAGGAAAAAGGTCATACCAGAAATTATTATATAACCAGACACACGGACATTCACTGAGAGAGGAGAGGGGGGAAAAGGGAAGGGTACTAGAAATTAATTTTAATGTTGTTTGTTTCTGTGATGAGGCAATTTTTTCCATGAAAAAATCTGTCAGCACTGTGTTTCTAATGAAACCTTTTCTTAAAACATTGACAAAATAAATTCTTGGGAACAATCAAGTGTGTAGATTCTCTAATGATATTGTTTCTATGACATGGAAAAATCAATGAGCAAAGTAAAATCAATTTATCAAGCTCCTGTGCTGGTACCCAGTAATTGTCTAGGGACTGTTTGATGTAGGGTGTGCAATGAATGTTAGATTGCCTGGAATGTTTATCAGGGAACCGGTGTGTTACACATTTCTCATTTTCCTCTTTATAAATCTAAGGCCTAAGAGAGTTTTATTTCATTTTTTTTGGCAAAGGTTAACCCATAATAAAACTTTATAATTGCTACTTAGCACTTTTATAGTGCTTCTCATGTTCCAGATAGTATGAGTTAATTTTCTCATCTTCTTTCTGAGACTGCAATAGAAGTATTACCCTCAGTTTACAAATAGGGCAATTGAATCAGTGAAACTAATTTGTCCAGACAGCAATGCCGCTCAAATTATTCTTATTCTCTTTAAATTTTACCTGAAAATTGTTTTATTTTAGTTAGGTTCAATTGATCATTGGATTAAGAATGATAGTTTTCATCAGTCACAGCAGGAGCCACTGTTCCCCATTTCCCAGATCCACAGCCTTCTCCCCCTAAAAACACATCAGGGCAGCCGCCCAGAAGGATTTCAGCCTGAATGCCTGGAAAGGTGACCACTGCTCATGACAGTTGCCCAGCCTGTGTCTGGTGCTGTTTTAGAAACTCGAAATGTGTTTAATTTTTTAAGTTTTATTTAACTGTCTCCTTTTCAACATTTCATTTTAATACACTTTCTTCCTACATTAGCTTAAAAAGTCACTGTCACTTGCAGTTGCTAAAATCTACTCTTAGAACTGAATTCCTTCTCTGGAATTGTTGAAAGCTGTTCTTATTAGATGTAAGAAGTCTAGGGATTTACACCTTGAGTAGGGCCATGGGAATCTCATGTGGTTTAATGAGTGCAAGGTGCTGCACCTGGGTCAGGGCAACCCCTGGTATCCGTGCAGGCTGGGGGATGAACACATTGAGAGCAGCCCTGCTGAGAAGGATTTGGGGTTGTTGATGGGTGAGAGGCTGGACAAGAGCTGGCCATGAGCACTCACAGCCCAGAAGGCCAAACAGATCCTGGGCTGCAGCAAAGGCCCTGCAGGCAGCAGGTGAGGGAGGGGATTCAGCTCTGCTNTTGCCCCATCCCTGGAAGTGTTCAAGGCCAGGCTGGATGGAGCTCTCAGCAGCCTGGTCTAATGAAAGGCTCCCAGTCCATGGCAGAAGGGTTGGAAGTAGATGATCTTAAAGGTCCTTCTGACCCAAGCCATTCTGTGATTCTGTGTTGATCTGGTGTTTCCCCATGCCCACTCCACACACATTGTACAGGGGTGATGAAAAGTGGAGACGGGAATTTCAATCCTAATTCAAGAGTTGGAACAGTGAGCTTTCAACAAAGCTGCAGGTTCATCTGATCTGCATTCTTCTGGATATTGAGACTAACTGGACTGTAATAACTTCTTTTGGCCTTAAGCTCTATGAAAACTTTATCCCCCTTACTAGAGGTAGTAATTATCAACTTTATGAGGTTAAACATTATGAAATACCTACAGGGTAAACTTAAAGACATGAGAGAAGAAAGCAAAGATTTCTTTTATGATCTCTATTAACTTTTTGTTAGAAAAAATGAGGAATTCCTGAAGCTTGTTGTTGGAATTGTTTAATGTTGGTCAAGTGTCAAAAAACAATCTGTGTTTTAGTAGTCTCTAAACTAAGTTTTTGTATGTATCCATATTTTTCCTCCTGAGCTACAGCATGTGCCTGCTGATGTCTGGAAGCTTGAGGTGTTTTGTTATGTTATGATACAGGTGTTGCAATCTTTCTGGTTTAAATTGCTTTCCTTTTTTTTTGTCAGTGTGCTGGTTTTAAAACCCAGTTGGAAAATAAACCCCACTGAAAGCGTTCCCTTCCCCCTCACCTTCCTCTCCATAAGAGGGAGAAAAAAACAGAGATTTTGAATTAAGGAGAATTTACTTGAAAAGCAGCAATGAAATAAGAAAAACTAACAGGAGGAGCAACAGCATTAATAGCAAAAGTATACAAAAGACTGTGTGAGTTACATACAAAAAAGAATATTAACTGGCCAAGGCCGTGCCTGGCCATCGAGATAAAAGGCAGAAATGGCCCTGGGCCCTCCATGGTGCCCTTTTTCCCCACCCCAGCCAGCACTCCAGGTTTATTGCAGAGCTGAGGATCCCTATTTCCACCCCTCAGCAATGACATGGAAGGTATGGAGTATGGAATACAGCCTGGGCTCACCCATGAGGCCAGCAGCTCCATCCTGTGCATGACTCCCAGCCTGACCCTTCCCTGCTCTCTCTCATGACTACAGTGAGAAAACCAGCTCTGTTCTGGCCCAAACTGGGAGAGTCTGTGAAATAGTGCATTTGCCGTTAAAATGCTGTGCTGCTTTACAGAACAATAGAGATTTGCCTTGTACAACTATTTTCTGAGCACAAGGAGTTGCTATAACCTGTAAGAGCTTTTGGTGGTGAACACAGGTTATTATTCAACCTTTTCTGTTTGTATATCTAACATACACCGTGTACAAATAAACTAATAGCAATAGATACTGTGTTATTAATGATTTAAAAACAATTTCACTGAGTCTACAACCTAATCATATACACTTTGCAAGAGCTTTTAGCTTTAATAGTGCTGACTCAAACCATACTAAAGGGAAACTTGGGAAACTTTCCTTTGCAAAATTTCTTTTATGTTTCTTGTGATTTGGTGTGCTGTTAGACTTTCAGATCACACTTTGAAATCCTCCTAGTTATTTACAGTTCTGAGGTACTTCATCTCTTCTTGGTTGCAAAGTAACTGAGTAATTGACTTTGATTATATGGAAAAATTGGTGTTTATAACACTTCAGCAGTCATGGGCTCTGCCATGACATGGTTAGAGTTGTTCTTGTAGAGTGAATTACAATCTAAATTTGCTTGTTTACTTTTCCCCCTCCATGGAGGAGAACACAATTTCAGAATAAATGACAAGGCAGTAGCATAGCTTGTATTTGTTCAGGAATTGTAAAACAGTATATCAGCTGTTGATTTAAAATAAATAAATAAATAAATAGATCAAAAATTATAGTAATCCAGTGATCTGTGTTTCAGGATAAGTGCATCTATTTATTAGTCTCCTTCTGTTCATTAAATTAGACATCCTAATAAATAAATATTTTCTACTAGATATAACATTGCTACAAATTATAGCTTTTTCCCTCGAGAGTTCAGAAAAGAAGAAAATTAATACCTGGCATTAGTCCATTTTTAATTTCATCTATTCAAATTTTAATAACCTTATTTTTAAAGAAATACAGAATTAGTCTTCCAAATCGCAGGAAATAACTTTTGAAAAATGTAATGTTTTACTGATTTAGAAATACAGAATTCAAAATGGGAGAGAACTTAAAGGGAATTTGATTTTCTTCCTCCCTTGATGTTTTTTGTTTGAACTATTTTTATCCCAGATGAGGATTTATATTCTACTGTACTGCACTCTTGCTTGGTCATTCCTGAGTTTATAAAAATATATAGGATGGAAAATTAAATCAGCTGAAATCCATTTTGTCTCAACACCGCCTGTCCCCAGGAGCTCTACAATCAAATAAAAATACAGGGTGAGTTTAAAAGCAAGCTAAGTGTAGCATATTGAGCTGGAGGCTGACAAACCCAGGTTTCAATGAAATTTGAATCAGACTACACCAAACCCCTCAAAGAAGAAAAAAATCATTTTGAACTAGAAAGATCAACACTGTTAAACTGTCCTGGGACCGTTCAATGTTTTGTGGTTTTAAATATAAAATGAGAATTGCTCTGGCCCATGAATACTTCTCCACTTGGACACCAAGTGAGCTGAGGTGGAGAATCCTCAATGCTGGAGCCTGCTGTGGCAGGTGTAGGGCAAGCACTCACCTTACTGTGCACATGGATCCTGCTCTGATTTAGCTGCAACTGCTGCTTGTGTAAAACCTTCCCACAGCAGAAATTCATCTGACACGGGAGAACTTTTCTCCCTAAGTCATCTCATATTTTCTTCGCAGTGCCAGATGTTCTTTTCTGTGTCTTCCACTGGTTGTGAGAATTGAGGTTTAACATAAGCCAGTGCTAGCAGGAGACTCTTCTATTTGAGGGAATTCTTCACAAAAATGTCAGGCTGGCATGAGGCCACAGCCTTGTGTAAGTGCTGCTCACAGAGCAGGGAAACAGACTTTGTCTGTAGGCACAGCTGGCCTTTTCCTGAAATCTGCTTCATACTACGTGTGAGAAATACCCATGATGGAACATGTAAGGGCATGATCATGCTCACAATTCTGGTCATACCTGAGTCCTAATGGGATGTAGTCATGAGTGCAGAATGAGTTGGGAGATGTTATTGAAAGGTCATTATCGATTGTCTTCAAGAGTCACAGCAACTGGGAAAAATTCTTGCATCCTGGAAGAGAGCAAGTGTCACTCTCACCTTCAAGTAGGACAAGACAAATGACTCAGGGACTTACAGATTATTGAGCCTCACCCAAATCTCTGGGAATGTGATGGAACAGCTAATCTTTTAAACCATCTCCAGGCATTTGAAGGACTAGAAAGTTGCATTGGAGGCAAGTCATATGTGATATGAGGTATCACAGTGGTTGATCCTGAATCAATACCATGTAATATTTCCTACAATGAAATGGTCCCTGGGACAGAGCTCACCTTCAGTAATTACCCACTTGATACAAAAGTGGGAGGAACAGCCATTACACCAGATGGCTGTGTTGTCATTCATACAGACACTGACAGAATGGAGAATTTACACTGAGGGGATCTCATGAATTTCAACAGGGAGAAATTCCAAGTCCTGTGTACTGGGAGGAGGAACCCCAGGTAACAATACACATTCAAAACCAATTGGCCAGAAAGCAACTCTGAAGAGAAGAGCCTTGGAGTACTGCTAGACAAACAGCTGACAGGAACACACTCTTAAAATCCAGTTATTACAATTACATGGGAGATGCCTCTGCCTGAATTAAGGTGCAAACAGGACCATATGCTGAAGTCAATAGTATGGATTTTATTCAACACTAAAATGTGAGGTAGAGAATTAGAAAGAAATAGAAAAGGATTGAGGGGGGAAGAGGGAGGGGAGAAAGACAGTGAGAGAAAGAGATCAGATGGAATGATAGTCACCACCCATGGATCCAGCAGTATCCCATTGATCCTCTTCACCCTGGGCTTCTCAGTAGTGGGGGTTCCAAGGTTGCTCAAAACTTCTCACCATTTATGCACTTCAGCAAAAAAAAAGGAATCAATGCCCATTGGCTACATTCTTCTCTCATTCAGTTGGTTAAATGATTCCCTGACTTCCAATGCTAATTAGTCCCATGCTTGTTCTTTCTCCTTGTTTGAGTCAGTGGCCTCCTGTTTTCAGTCAGCAGACTCCCCCCACCAGACCCAGCCATAGCCAGCACCAGCACAGCTGCTGAGCTGGCCTTCCCACAGACTCCTTGCAGCGAAACTTCCTTCTCCCCAGCTTCACTTTCCTTTCCTTAGACTTGAGATGAGTGGACATTAGTACCACCTTTGTATTATCACAAGTTCCTGTCAGGTGGGCTAACTCACAGTCCAAATTTCAGGAATCCAGAAGGCATATTTGGGATGGGATGGGCTTTGGTGGTCACAGATGAGCAGTTGCTTCTTTGCATGGTTTGCTACGGTGGCAAAGTCCTTCAGTGATCTTAAGAGCATTTGACAAAATTGTGATCTCTAAGTCTCTTACCCAGACCCTCATGGCAAAGAAGGCTGACAGCGCTCTGGGGTGCATTAGGCGGAACATTGCCATCAGGGTGAGGCAGGTGGTCCTTCCTCTCTGCTCAGCCTTGGTCCACCTGGAGGGCTGGGTCCAGCTGTGGGCTCCAGGGTATGAGGAAGGTATGGATTTCACTGGAACAGGTCCATTGCAGGACTGCAGGTCACAGGACTGAAGCACTTTCCTGTGAGGAGAGGCTGAGAGAACTGGGACAGCTCAGCCTTGAGACTCAAGGCAGTTCAGTATTTTATCAGGGTGCATAAATTCCTGATGAGAGGGAATGAAGAGAAAGCTGGACCCTTCTTAGTACTGTCCACTGACAAGAGACAATGGGCATAAATTAAAACCTATCAAGTTCCACCTGAATATGAGGAGAGACATCTGTGGCTGTTCAAACACCGGCTCAGGTTGCCCAGAGAAATGGTGGAGCCTTGATCATTGGAGATATTTCAAACCTGACTGGACATGGTCCTGGGCAACTGGGGTTCAGCTAGATGATCTCAAGGTTGCCTTCCAGCTTCAGCTAATCTCTGATGACCATTTAGAGTTTTGTGAGAACAAAAACATTTTTTAGTGCATGCCTTTGCAATAATTTTCAGTAGACATACAACATTATTTAGAAACCATTATGCATTTAAACACTAATAACACTAAGAAATTTATGTTCTTGGCTTCAGTTTTTGTACATGTCCAAGCTTGCACAGTCTTAAAAAGTTTATTAAGAAGTGTAAAACATTTAATTCCTAAATATAGTTGCTATAATATTTAGTCCTGTATAAAGACAAGATATGAACTGCCTTAATAGTAAATACCATTGCTGGAAAACTAGAGATGATTTTCAAATTATTTTCTTTTTTTCCTTCCTTTATAAAAAGCTAAAAAAATGTTTTAAATTCCTCATATTTAGGCATGTAAAAATGAACATTTGTGGAACAGGATACTATCTACTGAGGTCTTGCATTTACTGTCTCTGGGGAAAACTAACTTCGGGATCAATTTTAATTTCCAATGTTGTGCTCTAAGCATAAACATAGTGTTCAAATCAAAGGCTGGTGTTGCTATAATTGCCAGTCCATAAAATTTGAGAAATAAAAATCTAGAGATGATGCCAAATTGCCTTTAACATCTTATACAGGCATCGTGCCAGCTCCATCCATAACCAAATAGATAGAGACTCATTTCCAGGAGCTGGCACTGAACATTTAAATCATTTGATGCATTGGTGAAATGAGCTTTAAAGTCTCTTTTAACTCCTGTTTGCAACAAGAGAAGAGTACTGCAGTATATGAGATTCATGGTCCCTCTGCCCATGAGTATGGGAAATTCTAATGAGTCTTCATTTTTACCAGTGTGTTCAGGATGACTCAGGAAAATATAGCTGGGAAAAAAATATCACACAATAGTGCTGGACTAATTGTCCATATGTGGTCTCACATAGATTTTTTTAACCTGTTTACAAGTCTAACTGTTGTTAAGGAACACAAAGGGCAGAATAACACACAAAATGGATCTGGCCCCTAGCTATTTTTCACTCCAGAAATGTTGCTGTTANTATATGTATACACATACTTGATGTTCTGGGATTATATTTCCTTTTCAGGGTGTATTTTCCAAAAGGCTTAATGAGATTTAGTCACCCTATTCCATTAATATCAGTGAGCTGGAAGTTACAGGCACTTGATTGAATTTTGACTGGACTCCTGAACTCTGTGTTTGGCTTGTCAGCCAGCAGTTGAGCATGTGGCTGAGGGAGAAGGGGTTAAGAAACAGAAAATGTGCACTGTAGAGTCAGAGTGTCAGTGTTCCTTTCTGAACTTTATGATGAATTCAGCAACAAAAACACCATGAAGCTAGAAAAACTTTTAATATTGATTATATATATTATAAATATCTACTGTATCTTTT